>PVKE010022125.1:0-25829 GCA_004027555.1 Craseonycteris thonglongyai
GTGCATAGTTATTTCTATTTTACTTTTTGACAGATAGAGAGAGAGACAGAGACAGAGACAGTTAGAGAACCAAACTGTGGGAACTCCCCAGTTCAGCACGTGGGTCCTGCCTGGGCCGGAGCCGGGATTCGATCCTCGGTCCTCATGGCCTCAAAGCGAGCGCTCAACCCGCTGAGCCGTCCCGGCTTTCCCAAGAATTTTTATTTTAAAATGGAGAAGTGTTTGTAACTAAAGGAGATTAACTGAGGTGTATTTTATAACTCTGTTGTCCAATCATATTAGTCAAAGGAAAACTTCAGCAATCTAATCAACACAAGACCTCAAGGAATTTGGTGCTATTTTGGATGCCAAATAAAGGCGATGGTCAGATGATCAGATGAAGTAGAGAAATACAGTCAAAGTGTTAGAAAATACTAATGGAAAATCTGTGTAGGGGGAAAAGGCAAAAATGATTAGTAATTAGGCCAGCATGAGAGGTAGGAAAAATACGGAAATTATATTCTACATTACTCACTTAGTATTTTGATCTCTTACTCCAGAATCTTACATGAAACCATTGTGTGTGGCTAACATTTACTTTTCAGGTTGGGATTTGGCTGAGCTAATATTAATATCGATACACATTAATATAGTTGTGATTGAAACTTGGTGCTGCATCTGAATTAGGGACAATTTTTAGTATAGAAAAATGTAAGAGTGGATCCTGAATGTTTACATAGTAGAGTAGACTGAACATCTTTCTGTTGTCCCTGAAGATCTATTCTGCACCTATTCCACCCTGCTCTTTTTTCCTAAGGCTCTAAGAAGTGTGGACTAAGTTAACAAGTATTTATTACTTACTGGTTTCTTACTCATTTTAGCATGGAGTCTTAGTAGTCGATTAAAGGCATGGAGGAACATGAACTCATTTTTCTTAAATCATCCTACTACACATATCTCTTTCTCTAGGCTCATGCAGTCATTTAGTATCTGCCTCTTTTCTGCACTGAGGAGGACATACAAACTCATTGACTTTAATTATTACAACCAAGCTAAAAATTATATACACACACCTATGAACAGTATACAGATTAAAATGTCAGTGGTGTTTCTCAGCATGCATTTTAGTACAATTTTCAAAATACTTGTATTATTATGGATATTTCATTTAATAATTGTCAGAACATATATATATTCTGAGAATTCTTAAATGAATTATCCATAATGTAGATATAATTTATTAAATATATATATTTATTAAATATATATATATATATTTAAACCAAATAAATTAAATAGTCTAAGTAGAAAAAAAGAAAAGACAGCATGCAAAATATCTAACTAACTGCCATGTCTGCTATTTCCTTGTCTTTCAGTGGTATGTTGCACAATTTTTAAAAAAATATTTATTTTACTGTTTGAGAGAAGGTATATGTTGTGGGGGAGGGCTCAGAGGCCCAGAGCAGTCTCCATAGTTATACATATTTAGTTAGCTGTAACATAGTTTCATTCCACATAGGTGGATATGAGGCTGTGCAGGGTGGGAACTGAACTGAAGGCCTCCCACATGGAAGGTGAGAACCTTTGCAGCCATTCCTGCTGTTACCAGTTAACCCTCAGTTCAGCAAGTAGGTTTACATGGGCTGGGATTCGATCCCCAGATCTCGTGGTTGGAAAGCGAGTGCTCAACCTGCTGAAATATCCCTGTATCCCCACAATTTTTTTTTTTTAACGTAGAGAGATTCATGATGCACAAAATATGATACAAGTGGGAAAGTTCAATGTAATTAGAAAACCAAGTATGATTGAAGCCTAATTTAGAATTTGTATAAAATAAATATTTTAATTATAAAATATTAGATATAGCCACTCAAAAATGCATTTTGATAAACTACGGTACTGCTTTGACTTTATTACTTTATATAAATTTAATCACCAAATATGCAGAAAAAGAATGTCAGACATTAAGCAATCAAAGTGAAAATAGATTAAGTAACTGTTTTCTATGCAATAAGTCCCAATTTCTATAAGATGAAACTAACTTTTGTTATGCAATAGAATATTTGATTCTCAAATACTTTCTGTTATATGTTAATTACTATGCTCCACCGTGTAAGGCTAAATTATAATTTAAAAAAGAATGGAACATAACATTTTTTGACATGAGAATATAAAGGTTAATTATTAAAATGAGGCTTGGTTTTAACGTAGCAATTTAAGTTATGTACTCTTCAATATTACATTATTTAAATGTCTTATGATTTTTGTTAATCTTTTGGTTTTCCTTGATTCTTAAACAAATGGGTTACACACATATTCTATATTGTTAAATTGAAGCAGTATTGGATTCTGTTGCCTACTCAGGCACTCCTGAGAAAAAAACATTTGCCTTTATTCTGACCTAATGTTCTCATAAAGGTATTAGCACTTTAATTTCATTTTTCTAATTATTTTGTTCTTTGGAAATTGATCAACTTGTTGAAAATATTGAAATCTAATTTAATTTAATGTTTATTAAATATTTGATTGCATTCACCATTTAAAGGGAAGGTAGGTATTTCAACATATGTTTTATTGTGTGGGAAAATCCAATTTATTGAATAGATTAGGACTATTAAATATTTTTATTTCTTATAATTTTAATTTTGCTACATTATAATTTATCAGATATTTATCCATTTGAATTTATTGGGATAAATAATTATTATAAGTTTCACTTATTCACCTTTTCATGCCTATAAGATACGTAGTGAAGGTCTCTCTTTTGTTTCTGATAATTAACTTGTGTTTTCCTTATTCTTTCTTTTGATTTTTTAAAAATAAATGACTTTTTGATTAATTAGCATTTCTTAAAGTTTTTTTTAAGTTTTCTGGCCTTATTTTATTGTTTCCTTTCATTGCTTAATTCAGTTTTATGTATTCTGCTTCTTCTATTTCTTAAAGGTGAAGTTTAGGTAACTAATTTTTAACTGTATTTCCTATCATATATGTGCTATTATAATTATACATTTCTCCCTATGGAATATTTTACATGGAATTTAAATTCTGATAGACAATATATTTTTTTATGATTCATTGAAAATCAGTCAGCTAGTTGGATGATCACACTTTAAGGTATAAAAAGTCAAATCATCCTGTTACACACATGAAAATAATATAGCTAATAAAATACTGTATACCAAATATATACTTAAATTTAAAAAATAGTCCATATGAGTTATTCGTTAGCTTATGGATTCTATAGAAAAGGTTTACTTGATTTCCAACTAGTTGGGGCTTTCCTACATATCTTATTATAATCAATTCTTAATTTAATGTATTTACAGTTAGAATTTATATGTATATAGAGTACTTATAATCCTTTCAAATTTATTCAAATTTTATTTATGATCTAATTATATTGTCTTCCTTTGTGAATTTTTCATATGCAATTGAATTGTCTTAAACAATTCCTGTAGTGTTTTTAAACTTCCATAACAATTTATTCTTCAAATCATCACTGTTAAGCAGTGTTTTAATATCTCAAAGTATGGTATATTAGTTTTCTAGAGCTGCCGTAAAAAATTACAACACACTGAAAAGATTCTCTTACAGTTCTGGACACTAGAAGTTCAGAATCCAGGTATAGGCAGAGTTCGTTTATACTGGAGGTTCTGAAAGAGAATCTGTTCCAGGCCTCTCGAGGATTGATTCTGGCCCTGGCCCACATGGACCCATATGCTCAACTGGGGTATACCCCCAGTTCGGTTCTCACCAGGGCAAGCCTCCTATATGGTAGGGCCCTGGTTTGCCCCTGGCTCGCAGGGGCGTGTCTCTCATACGGTTTCTGCCCTAAGCAGCCCTGAGCCTACCTATAGAGTGAAACTATGTAGAAAACTAATGATGTGAAACTATGGAAACCGATGTAGGCAATAAAAATAAATCTTAAAAAACATCTGCAATTAAATTGAAGTCACCTAAGGAATACTAGAAGTAATCAGAGTACTAGGTTATTTCTAGTTATGTTATGTCAAGTAAACCTGTAAAACAGATTTGCTTCCCGAAGGATTCCTAAGTCATATTTTTTCACTAAGATGTATCCAACTTTTCCAGATTAATACAGATTGGTGAACCTTTGCTTAAATATTAAGCATGTGGTGATACTTATGTGTTCTGTGTTGCAGACAAATTCTGACTTGTGGTATAAATGAAAGAATGAAACCATGACCTCTGGCTGTTAAGATTAAAGCTTTAATCTATCATTAATATTTCAGTAAAGTTAATAACTATCATTACTTATAATCGTTATTAGATAATAGGATCACTTGGTGAGAGGGGTAAATTGTTATCACTTAATTCCCCATAGTTAATATTGACATAATTACTGTAATGGATAACTAAGTCAAAAGTGAGAAAAAAAATTTCTATTCACAGAGATGTTTGGTGTTGGCCGGTTGATCATGGTGTCCAAAGAGCTGAAGTAGAATGCTAAGCATGGAAGTCTTATTTGGCCATATAAACAAAAAAATCTCTAGGTCTACTGAAAAACAGTCCAAGGAGAATCACAGCCCTCAAATTTTCAGACTTAAGTCAGTTCACAGACCCAGAGCCTCTTGATTAAAGGGAAGCATGCATCTGCTTGAGAAAAGGCCATTTAAGAGTGCCAGCAATTTACATTATCCCAATGTGCCAGGATTTCAAAAATGTATTTGCAGCCTTTATCCACAGTGGCTCCATACTCTGGCATATTAGGAGAGGGAAAATAATCAGCCTTTTGAGTATTTCTGGACATGGACTCAGAACTGACGCTAGTTTTAGCGATCCAAATGGTTAATGATCCATAAGTCAGAATAGGGCCTAATGGAAATCTGGTGACCCATACAGTTTTTACACAGGTCTCTCTCATAGTGAAAAAATTAGGCCTCATGACCCACCTGTGCTATTTCTACAGTTACAAAATAAACACCCTTGACTTCCAGTCAAGATGGCAAAGTACAGAGAAGACTGAATGGAAAACTAAGAAATCATAATATAAGCAGTAAAAACTTGTCATTTGGAGATATGGAACTAGAACTAGAAGAGTCTGCCTATAATGTAGGGTTGAGAGTAGTCGAATTTGGACAGTAGGACATTCTTTTGAATTAAAAAAACACAAACAAAAACAAACAACCCCTGCCCCCAAAACCTTGTAAAACTGTTTATTTAAATCATATGCATGTGTAACCTTGATTACATTACTTTTAAATAATAAATAGTTTGTGAAAACTTACATAAAAAACAAAACAGAAACAATATAAATATCCTTCACAACTGGCAGAATCCACACATTGGTCATCGGGACCATGGAAGAAAGGTTTATGCAGGGCCAGGATTAGAACTAGGCAAGTAACAGGCCTAGTACAAAATATTTGAGGAAAAATTTGCACCAATCTGAGAGTAGGCATCTCCTTAAAATTTATTTCCTATGTGTCTTTCTTATCTCACTTACTCTACTCGAAGTATCTACAGGAAAGGCAAAGGAAAGCCACTAGGACTGCTTCTACTCTGAAAACATGTAAACCAAAAGTATTAATACCGTAATATTACTTTTCTGTAAGAATTATGGGAATTAGTGCTTCCATCAAAAATTCGTTACAGGCATGAGTGGTGATTCATATCACATTCTGATTCTTGGCTTTCGTTTTCAGTGCTTATATTGCAACATCCAAGAGAGGTTTTCCCTTGTATTTATCTTACTTGGATGGATCATAGTCTTTTTTTTTTTTTTTTTTGGTCTCTGACTTAAGATAGCTCATTAGTTTTAAAAATTCTTCAGTTATTTGATCAAATACTCTTTAGTTAAATACTCTTTCTGACCCTATTCTTTTTATCTCCTCATTTTCTGGGACCCCAGTTGACAGACATTAGAGTTTTGCTCCATGTTTTAGATATCTTTTAAGGACTATTCCCTTTTTTTTCAATTTTCTTTTTGCTTTAGTTTATTGATCTACTTTGCAGGCAACTAATACTCTTTAGTTGTTTAAAATATGTTGTTAATTTATTTCAATCATGTTATTTTTAATTTCTAGGTTTTATATGATTTTCATTTTATTATGTTTAACATATTACTTCCTATTCTCTGGTGAATTTTTTTTCTGTCTTCTTAACAATGTTTGTCATAGCTTATTTAAAGTTCATATCTGATGACTTTAAAATCTGGGTCTTATACAACTCTGTTTGTATTGCCTAGTTGGTAGGTACTAATCTCTGGAAACTTTTCATGGAATACCAGTATTTCCCAGCAGAAATTACAGAACCTCTGGATAATATCTTCTTTATGGTCAGACTGACCATATATGCTAACACATGTATAATAGTACTCAGATTTCCTTAATTCAATCAGAGATTGAGCCCTAAGTATGTTTTAATTTTTTGTTTACTGGGGGTTTTTCTGATAGTCCTTCACTGCTATGATATATTTCTCTAAGAGTCTCACTAAACAATTTATGGTGTTTACTACTACTCTTCCTTCTAGAGGTTTATATATTCCAATTTTCTGTGTCTAGCAATGTCAGACTTCCAAAAATTACATTTTCTTATAGGTTTTTTAGCCACACTTTCTAGGAAAATTGTGGAAGCAGAATTAATTACACATAAAAGAGGCAAAGAATGGATTCTACACGTCTTTGCAACATTTTTTGTTCTCTCTAGAATATTAGGTTAATATTGTCCTTGCTGCCTTGGCTGGCTCAGAGCCCATTTTGTTACATTTTATTATCTCCTGAGTCATCTGATCTGTCTCTCATGCCAGCCTCTACTGATTCCCCAGTCTCTCAAACTACAGGGTCCACAGTGACCTTGAACTAGATGTGTTTAGTGGTTATCCTACTTAGCATAATACAAATTCAGAAGCATAAGTCTCTCATCTGATGAAATTCACTGTGCTATGCTTTCCTCATTGCTGATATTACAATGCTGTATGTCTGAATTCTTGTCATTTTGTGATAAAATGGTATTTAATTTAGGCAAAAAGCTATCAGATGATTATGAACTAATATAATGGAGTGCAGAAGAAGTTGAAAAATGATACTAGGTGGAAAAAGTTGCATTGTTTGAGAACTCATACTTGTATGTCCTTTTAACAATAGTATATGGGAACAGCTCAGTTGTGCACTATATTTGTAGACTAGTCACTTAAAATTAGGCTTGGCTGAAATTATCTTGTTATTTACAATATCTTTACAATGAGTTTCTACCACTGTTGTTTATGAAGTATTATTTTCAGCCTTCAAAACACAGATATAGTTAAAATTATTTTTGCTGATAAGCAAAAAGTGACCACCAATATTGTATTAGTGATTAGATGTATAATTTACATTCCAAGTTGTAAATCTAAGTGAAACTCAAAACCATATAGAAAACATTTTTTTATTATGTAGATATGAGTGAGTCTTACAAGTATTAGCTCAGTTGGATAACCTAACTCTTATTTTAGTCCCCAGTCATTATTTTGTTGTCTTGTCATATTTTTATTTTACTTTGGAACCTAGAAATAAGCTTGAGATATGTATAGGAGGAAGCAGACAGAAATACTGAATTATGTACTGAAAATGCTTTTGATATCCAAGTCATTCCCTGGATCCAGGAGATAGTGCTGTCAATAATTAAAGGAATGATGTCCATCACTCTTTCAGACCTAAAAAGATGTCAGAGTCGAATTCAGAAAGATACATTTTTTAAAAAGCCATCTGAAATGTTCTGTGAGATAGTTAACAATATTATGTTGGTGAATCCTTTCACCAGTATGTCTAATGAATCAAAAGCAGCTACCCTGAAGCTCCACATCCAGTTCATACTTAAAAACAAATACAAAAAGAAAAATAAAACCCACAAAACTGGAAACCTCCATTCGTGACAACGTGAATGGACCTTGAGATCATCATGCTTAGTGAAATAAGCCAGACAGAAAAAAACAAGAACGATATGACTTCACTCATATGTGGAATATAAAACTGAAAGCAACAAAGAAACCAAAACTCGTGGACACAGTCAACAGTTTTGTGGTTACCTGAGGGTAAGTGAGGAGGGATTGTGGGAGGAGGAGTTAAATATATGGGGATGGAAGGAGGAGAACTAACTCTGGATGGTGAACATACAATGCAATACATAAACGATGTATTGTAGAATTGTGCACTTGGAACCTATGTGGTTTTTGCTAACCTATGTCACCCCAATAAATTTAACAATAAAACAAAACAAAACAAAACAAAACAAAACAAAACAAAAAAACAAAAGTGAAAGCCTCATTCATTTGACCTGTATTTTCCACTTCTACTTGAAGAAGTGACAGGTCATTATATTCTGTGTAAAATACACTTCTATATGCCCTTCAAGGGAACCATAAAAGGAATCATGGTGGGGGAATAAAAGGAGAAAACTTGTAAAAGAAAGAATAAAAAAATAATGTCTTTTTATTAGAACTTCATTTTTCTCTTTCTGCTTAGTAAATTGTCTGTAAAAATAAAGAGTGAAAAAAACAACATGTTTTATATATGGAAGGTATTACTCATCCTCTTATTTTCTACCAGTATTTATTTAAATGTTGCTGACATAAGCACTTTATTACCCAATGTACATATTTGTTGCTTATTTTCCATAATGCCACAGAGCGATAGGTTTTATCAATCATAGTAGCTACAAAATTATTATTATAATTATAATTATTACACTATTATTATTTCTCATTTTATTGCCCATGATGTGTTAAATAGTATGCTTCTTGAAAGTCAAAGCCTTGTTTCATCAGTGAATGGCATAGTGTTTATTACATAGTGAAAATTTAATATATTTTCTCACATTGAGTAGTTAACTCCAAGTTTTATTTAAAACTTAGTTAAGCAATTTGCATCTAGATTATAAAAATACACAAGAATAGATAGTATAAAGTATTCCCCATTAATTAATACATATATGTTGGTTTCTCTGACACTAGAATATATCATCATATCTAGTACTTTTAAAATAAAAATGGTGAGAATAATTGAGATTATCTTACTTTACAATATTTTCATAACTATTTCATTTAAAAATACAAGTTTATTTTTTCTTTTACTTTAAAAATTATAACTACGTTTCTCACACAAATAATATTTTGATCGTGGTTAATTTCTAGAATAGCATAAAAAAGCTTTTTTAAACAAGTTTAAATGTTATCTTATCATTTTATAATACATTTTTTTTATTTTAAACTTAATTGAATTACTGTTAGATAATGTTAGCTAAATTATACATTTTGGTAAATAATTTGAAGCATGCTTTTATGGATCAATATAAAGTGAATATTGCACGTGCTACATGTGTATTTTAAAAAGTGTTTATTTTCTATTTGATAGATGTAATTTTGATGTTTTACTCTAGAACATACTTGTTTAAACTTATCAATTTTTTTTCTACAAAATTATTATTGTTTTCATTAGTAACCTGTTAATCAGGGATGTCACTGGCAAGGTAGGCAATATCAGAGTGCAGGATACTATGTTTTTTAATTTAATTTAATTTATTTTATTTTTTTTAAGATTTTTGTTTTTATTGTTGTTTTGATACAGAGAGAGAGACAGACAGAGAGAGAGAGAGAGAAGTGGGAGGGCCCAGAGCAATCTCCATAGTTGTAAGTCTGTAGTTTCCCTTATAGTTTCACTCCACAGGTGGGTGCGGGGCTGCGCAGGGCAGGAACTTGGCCAGGGGCCTTCTGCATGGGCCCCGGCAAGAACTGATCTGGGGGCACACCCCAGTTCGGCACATGGGTCCATCCTGGCAGGGGCCTGGATTTGATCCTCAGACTCCAGGGCCGAAAAGCAAGCATTCAACCCAATGAGCCATCCCAGCTTCCACACATATATATATTTGTTTAGTCTTAATAATTACAAATAGAAGAGGCAAATTATTGATTTTAGTGATAAGAGTACTTTTTTTATTTGCTGTTTTTATTAGGTGTGCTGTACAATAATTTTTATATAATTAAATATCTGATTTACCATAGGTCAATTTTACCTTAGTACAGATGTTTAAAAACATATAAACAAACAATTTTCTCCAGTCAGAAAATTCTTACGAACGCTCTTTTACTTAATAATAATACTTCAAATCTCTCATTTTCCAATGGCTTTATAAGTTACAATTTCCAAATATTTATAAAGACAAGGCTCTTCCCTATTTCTGAAAATGTAATGCAAATCAATTATCTTGGTTATCTCATTTGATAAATTTTAATTTCAGCCCAAGCCTCACACTCTGGTTTTCAGCCACTTCTTCATTTTGGTATCCAGGGTTTCCCTTATACTATGATCAAAGCCATGTATGCATATATATTAGCTAAAAAATACACTATAAAACTTTAATAATTATGCTCTAATAAAAGGTGTCCCAAAATTCATGCAAGATTTGAATTTTGCGTCATTTTTGCGGTAAAGTGTTGCCAACAACAAAAAAAGACAGCGTGACAGCTGACAGTTCAGGGTTATTAAAAATGGAGGACTACACGAAAGAACACATTTTCATTGTTGAGCAACAAAAATTTACAATTTTTAATTATAAACCTGTGTTTTCTATCAAAATTACTTCTTGCATGAATTTTGGGACACCCTTTAGTTATAGGTACAATTCTAAGCATCTGCTGAAGATCGAAGAAATAAGTGTAAGGAGTCCTATAAAAAGGTTAATTATCTTCAATAATTAAGGAAATAAATATGTAATATAATTTTAGATGGATTTGGTGTCTTTAATTTAAAATTAGTCTAAATATGATGAAAGATAATGTCTCTGAGAGGATCAATGTTAGATAGTATCATCAAGAAATACTTGTCTGAGGAGGTAATATTAGAAAAAATTTAAAAAGGAAAAGGAGCAGTAAAATTTCAACATCTGATGTTATTGGTCTCTTGGGTTATCTTGTAAACTTGGACTACCATTCCTCTGTTCCAATGTTTCAGGGAAATTTCAGGTTTAACTTCCCTGGCTCTTTATTCCCACAGCTTCTCCCCGTGTTGTGTGGGTTTTAATTTCTATAATTCCTTCATCACATGTACTGTGTTTGCTCTCCTACATGAACTCCATCTGATATATTGATTGATGATGGCTTCTTAAAAAGTGAAACTATAGCGGAGGCATAAGTATATTGTAGTTGAGTTATTTTTGCAAGTTGAACTGAAAACATATTCCAATTCTAGTGATGTGTCTCATTACTTCCCACCCTGTTTCCTTCTATCTACATTTGTTAAAATCAAAGTTAACTACCATGGCAGTTGTCAAAATGAAATTCCTAAATTCATAGGTAAAATAAAAGTTTAAGATAAGTGTATAATCTGAGTGTTGCATGCATATAAATGATCTGAAATGAGAAATTATTTTCTCTTTTTTATAATACCTGGCACACAAGCTGAGAGTAAACTTTTCAGAAAAGCAGACTACTCAGATTTAAAAAAATAAAAACATCCTCCTATTACTGACTTAGCCAATGTCACCCCACAAGCAATAAAATAAAGATGAAATTGATACTGGTTTTATTGGAAGTTATGTGTTAAAGGAATGGAGAGGAAGAAATGAATACTGGTTAACTTATTTTATTTTTATTTTTTTGTCTTTGTGTCTGCTTCTTTTAAATTTTGAAACAAATGTGAAGCTGGGGATGACATCGAGATAATTTACACAGCTGAAGTGCTTTCAGTTCATTTTAGTTTATTATATGATACTTTATTTATTCCGTAGACCCTCTAATCAAGAAATATGGTGTGATTATCTTTGGTATAGACTGAAGAAACCACATGTGAAAATATTAAAACTAAAATATAGAGTCTAATTTTGAGAAGAGTAGTATTTTCCGGCGTATAAGACGACCGGGCGTATAAGAGGACCCCTAATTTTACAGTTAAAACATAGGTTTAGTCCTATATTCGCTGTATAAGACTACAGCCTCGGAAGTAGGGGGTAGTCTTATACAGCGAATATAGGCCTAAACCTATGTTTTAACTGTAAAATTAGGGGGTCGTCTTATACGCCGGAAAATACGGTATTTTTTAAAATAGACACAGCAGGGGGCCAAGTAAACTAATCTCTATACTAAGAAAGCAATCCCCGACAAGATAAATGGAAGACTCAATTAATGATGTATTTTCTCAAGTTTCTATCTAACAGTATCTTTAAACTTATATTTTATAATCTATTTTTAAGATCCTGTGTGATTACTTTTTGTTCTGTTACAAAAGTTAAGATTTTCTCAAAGATGAACTTTTTCAAAGTATGTCTTGATAAAATGCATTATTAGATATTTAGTTTGAAAACTTGAGAGATGAGTTACGAAAAATAAATATATTTTGGGTCACACTTGAAGCCTAGATGCCTTAAAGTTAAATTGTCTTCCTGTGCAGCTATGATGTATTCAATTTGCATGCTAGGAATACACAAAAACAAAATTGTATCTTCTTTATGCCAACAAAAATAATGCATGGATACATAATCATTTTAGTTACACAATGGTTTCTTTGTGACAATAATTTGAGAAGTTTATGATTCATTGATTGTATTAAAGGTTAATAGAGTAAAGCTTGGTAACTCACACATTAAATAGACACATTCTGTAGTTTTCAAAGAGCATTGCCACTGGTTAACAAAAGGCAGAGAGTGTGCAGAGATCAATCTCAATTCCTCTGGCAGAAAATCAACATGACAAGCTCTTTCAATGCAAGCGTCCTTTCATGATAGAAAAGCGAAATCCTGAAGGTTAATGGTGCTCTTACTTAGTGCCTTTATATGGAAATGCCAACCAAATTGAATATCTTTAATATTATAATGTTTTCTAACCTTTCAATAAAAGCAAAACCAAAGTTTATGTTATCAGATTTTAGTTTCTGAACAAGGCAGGGTCTGTAACAACCAGGTACAGTCTTAGGAAAATGATATACTGAGCTGGGAGAATGGACAGGATCTGGTACCAGGTTGTTCAGTCCACTCAATTTCTTTCACAACCACTTTTCCTTGTGTTTTTGTTTGTTGTTGTTTTTTTGTTCATGTGTTCTAGAAAGGTCAGGTAGTCATTTCCAAGTTGTTTCTGGGCAGAGTAAAGGGTAAAGGGAAGTAATTAGGATCATCCCTAAATCTTACCTAAGATAAGGAAATATCCATGTATAGGAATATTATTATTGGCAAAAGACGCCGTTTTTTGTAGGGAGACACTGCTGACATTCATCAGCAGACTCCTTCCTCTGTAAAGAAATAGAATGCATGGTTGGAGCCAGGATCTGAAATCAATGACTTCAGAAGCACTCATTCCATTTAGGTCATACTTTCTACCTAAGAAGTTACAGAGAAATCTCATGATCTGAAAGAGTGTGTGTGTGTGGTGGTGGGGGGGGGGGGGGGGGTGCGCGCGTGCGCATGTTCTTTCCAATTAGTGTTGAAGGCAGCGTTTAGGAGAGTTTGATTTGTTTTTCTCTTTTATTTACATCACTGTTCGCATACTCCACTCTTCTAGCACTTCCCCCATGGAGCTGTTCTGAGTGTAGAACTGAGCCTTAGGAATCTTTGATTATGTAAATGAAACATCCCATCTAAGCAGCTCCATGGAGAGAAAATAGGGAAAGAGTAAATCCAGACAGAAATTTGGCTAATAAAGCCTATAGGGAGTTCCCTTATATTTTGCTTGCACACTGAGCTGAGTAGTCTTTCATCTGCTGTAGAATAGCATGATTTTGCTGTTAATGAGTTTTACTCAATTTTATACTTACTGGTGTGTGTGTGCATGTGTGTGTTCATGCATGTATGTATGTATTTGTGTGTGTGGCATGGGGCACTGGAACATAAATAATTATATTTTATTTTCTTTCTTTGTAATCATTTAAAAAAAAGGGAAGAGGATAATTTGGAGTGAGTCTCATTAAACATACCTACTTTAAGAAATAGTTGTAGCTGTTGGTTATATTCTGAAAATCCATATCAACTATTGCATGTTTAATAATACAGAAACTTTGTCAACAAATGCTTCTATTCTTTAACAGTTCTTACAAGTGTGATACTATATCTAAAATAGCCATGTATTTTTATTACAGATACATGTACAGGTATGTAAAATGCCTAGATTGTCATTAGTAATACTACAAACGTAGGACTTAGTCCTTGCATTGGTTTTTCACATTGAAAAATCTAATGCTTAGGTTATAACAAAAGCTAAACTTAATGCAGAATATGACTAGTATAGTTTGAAATTTTCAGGTACATTATCATTTATAACAAGTATTCCAATCTGGTAGCAAAAAAAGGAATCACAAATGTATATTGTAATTATTTTTTGCCTGGTGAACCATAATAATGAATCAAAATAACCAAAATGTTAGTTAATTTTACTTCAGTTTTAAATATCACTATATAAAAATGCTGACTATTGTGCATTAAAAACAGAACGATAAAACGGATGTGCTTTGAATTTTGCTTTAATTTAACATTGTTTGTTACCAGCCTTTTTATATGGCCCATTCTTCTTTTTTATAAATTACAATTTTAATATGTTAGTTTTTAGACTTGCTAATGCCTGTTTCATCTCTACTTGTTTCTCCAACAGTTGTCTTACAAAATATTTTGAGACATAATGCATCTTATAGAGACGAAAAAGCCCACATTTGTCTACCATATTCTTTTACATTTAACCTCTCTTAATCTACCATTCTGGGGCCAAGCAGCTGTTCTTTACATATTTCATTTCTCACATAAGATGATATGAAATATCACAAAACCAATACTTTCCCGGACTTTGCTTTTCAGTTATAATGCTTTAATTGCAGAACTTATGCAAGATTTTGATATGATTTTAATTGCCAATATGTTCTTCTATCTTTAAAAAGTAAACAAATTGGCCAAGACAAGTAAAACAAAATAAACTGTTTGCGCGAAAGTACATATATCTTGATTTTTTTCCCCCTCCTCCAAAGGGCTTTATTCACAGAGGAGGAGTTCAATTTTTATTTATTTTTTTTATGCTTTGGGCCTCAGATTTTGTTCTTTGAATAAAAAGAAGATGGTTCTTTATAGAAAACTAATGTCTACACATGAATGCTTTTTGTAGTGAGACATTACTTTGGTGCAAAAGTAGTTGTGGTTTCAGAGCGTGAATTTTAAATCAGGTTATTAATAACTAGGCTCAAACACACCTTAAATAATTAAAATAGGAACCATTCCAATCAACAATTTTTTATTTTATTTTATTTTTTTGCCAACAAGAGATAAGTTTGTGTATTTCTGTAGTATAAAAATCTGTGCTTCAAGATTTGACAGTCTCTTGGAAAAATATGTCTGCATCCTGCTGGCTGTGGAAGCATGTTCCCTACAAAAGTTGTCGAGATGCTTGAAGAAGTGGTAGTTAGTTGGTGAGAGGTCAGGTGAATATGGTGGATGAGGCAAAACTTCGTAGCCAAATTTGTTCAACTTTTGAAGTGTTGGTTGTGTGACATGCAGTTGGGCATCATCATGGAGAAGAATTGGTCCCTTTCGGTTGACCAATGCCAGCTTCAAGGCATTACAGTTTTCAGTGCATCTCATTGATTCGGTGAGCCTACTTCTCAGATGGAATGGTTTTGCTGGGATTCAGAAAGCTGTAGTGGATCAGATCGGCAGCAGATCACCAAACAGTGACCATGACCTTCTTTCTTTTGTGCAAGATTGGCTTTGGGAAGTGCTTTGGAGCTTCTTCTCAGCCAAACCACTGAGCTGATGATCACTGCTTGTTGTATAAAACCCACTGTTTGTCGCATGTCACAATCCAATTGAGAAATGATTTGTTGTTGGGTAAAATAAAAACAGAAGACACTTCAAAAATGACAATTATTTGAATTTTCAATCAGCTCATGAGGCACACCTTATTGAGCTTTTTCACATTTCGAATTTCTTCAAACGCTGAATGACAGTAGATAGTTGATATTGAGTTCCTGGGCAACTTCTCAAGTAGTTGTAAGAGGATCAGCTTCAGTGATTGCTCTCAATGGTCATTGTCAACATCTGATGGCTGGCCACTATGCTCCACATTATCAAGTCTGTCTCCTTTGCAAAACTTCTTAAAGTGCCACTACATTAAATTCATTAGCATTTCCTGGATCAAATGCATTGTTGATGTTGTGAGTTGTCTGCGGTGCTTTACAAGTTATTTTGAACTCGAATAAAAAAATCGCTCATATTTGCTTTCTGTATAACTTCATTTCCATAGTCATTAGCAAAAAAACATAGAGTGAGAAATGTGCATTCAAATGATGTATAACATAACCACATTTAAGGATGTATTCCAATAATCAAATAGCGAATTTCAACAACGCAAAAACTGCAGTTACGTTTGTACCAGTCTAATACAAATGTGACCATTTCCTTGAGAGGCTAGAAGAAATAAGAATAAACACATACAATTTTTGAGAAAAATTCACAAGTGTCAGAATTCTAGAACAGAAAAACTACTGTGAGATGTAGCATGCAGAAAAAGCATGGCTAGTGTTTTTCTCTTTGCTCTCCTAAAAAGAGAAGACATGCTTTTTTCAAGGACAGGCTGATAACACCATTTAGAGCTCAGCTGGGCAAGATGTTGATCAAGGTCCACTATTGGACCGCCAACCAAATTTGGGGTGATTGCCTGAATAAAGAAATAAATAGCTAGTTGACTGTGACACTTGTAGAAGTAGTCCTTGCCCTGAAAAAGTCTGCCTAGGCCTGATTTAAAATAAGCGTGTGCAATTATCCCTGTTTGTTAATCTGATATTCTCACAAGTTTTTCACAATGAAAACAGCTGTATTGGTACCCCACTTCATAATATAATTTGTTATACAAAAAATTATTTTTTCTTAAAACAGAAATTTTGATATTTGATTTACTTTGATGGTAGACTCACCTGTATTTATGTGTGGCAAAATTTGTGCCAATATGTAGTTTTTTTCCTTGTCTTTTTCTTGTGGTTTCTGTAATTTCACTGCTTCAGAATGAATTATTCAAAATAATTTGCTTAACTTTACACATTTTTCTAATTTGGTTCAGTAAGTTATTTTTCAGAGATAAGATATAACAATAGTTTTTATCTCTATATGTGTATTATACTTTTTATGATATAGTGGATTTAATTCTTGGTCTGTGAAGCAAAAGGACTAATCAGACACATATATGAAATCTATATGCATTGCTATCATGTGCCACCTTGTTATACATTTTTAATGATGTGACCTATTTTAGTTTTTGCTGTCTTACTTTCTCTGAACTTTGTTATTGACTCCATTACTCAATGTCTTAGAAGTATGCCATACATATTTACATAATAAGGTATGTTATAATTATAATGCTAGATATTGTTTAAAAGGGATTCCACATTTTTAATTGGGTATGATTATGCTAATTAAGACAGAATTAAGCATTAAATAAAGTTTCATTAATAAAAGTAAATTATCTGATATTTACAAAATATATTATACAACATATAGAAATCTGCCTCATTTTAGCATCATACCTCTTTTTCATAAAATTGAAATAAAAGGAGAAATCTTACTTATAAGACCTCAGAGTACAATTCTTTAATATTTCATACTGATAACTTGCATAAAGAAACTATCCTGAGACAATATTTATATTCTGTTTTTGTAGTTTATGCATGGAATTCTGAATCAAAGATGTGGTTTTTCTTTAAAGGTAGTACCCTAAATATTTACTCAATAGAAAAATCTAATTCATGTGCTTTCTATAATATGTATTATGATTTCTTAGATGTACAGGGATTAAAGCAGTGAAGCAGCTGTTCTTGTCAACATTATGAGACTGTATGGTATTTAAGTGCTCACTAAGGTAGTCAACACTGAAAGCTCAATAGAGATAAAATCAGCAGCAACTCACATCCTAGAAATATAGACTTTGGTATGTTGACACAATCACAGAAGCATTAGGATATCGCTTCTATTCACTGTCTCATTATACCAAAAAATATGTCCTTTATTTAATTCATCAAGACAATTAGATTAGCATTGCCTTGTGTAATTAAAGGTTGAAGATGTGTTATACGACATAAATTTTTTTAATTTTCCCTAATCTATAAAACAAAGAGTTGCCAATACTTTTACTTACTATAGCAATCTATGTAGACAATTTTTCTCAAGTTTCATACAATTTTTTTAATAAGAAACATTAGCTTAATTATTAGCTATTTTCCCTCTCTCTACCTACAAACTATTTTAGGATTCATCCATTTGTAAACAAACAAAATATCAAGTGTTATTACACAGATACACCATATTGTCATTTATAATATTTTATTTTAATATTTTTAGAGGTAATCTTTTATACATCTCTTCTCTCTCTGCCTTTCAGTCTCTTTGTTATATTCTGTTGCTCTCATTCTTAATTCTATTTCCACCAGTGTCTTATTTTACTACATGTCTATATTTTAAAAATAGTATTGACAAAGCCTGCCGTCGAAGTCGAATGGTAACCAGAGCTGGGCGTAAGGATTAAAAAGAGAAAGAGAGAGAAAGAAACCAAACACAGAAAATGGGATTGGAAGGGCTATCAGAAGGTCTTTGCAATCTCTAGCCCCGAGTTTATTCTTACAGCTCAATATATAGAAAAAGATCACGTGTACATTCTACAGCAGTGAGATAATTGGTTAACTAGATACAAAACAGACTTCCTATACCAAAGATTACTTGGAGACAAGTCTGGGAATACAGAGGTAACATCTTAAAGCAACCATTTGTTTGCAGTCACCTACAGAAAAACTCCCTTTCCAGGAAGAAACCTGCTGGCATTAGCAAAAGATCAATTAGGAACAGACTGCCAAACTTGCATATCAATGGAGTCAGGGGAGTTGTTTTTCTCCCAGACTGGGAGTCTTGGTCATTCTCAAGCCAGGCAGAAACATTCCAGTAACCCTCTGCCATTCCTTTGAGGGGGAAGGGGCAAGAGAAGAGAAACTCCTGGGAAGGAGAGACAAAGTCTCATTTCTTATTTTCCCAATATTATTCTGATGTCCCCTATGCAACTGTGCCTGTCTTAGGTTATTCCTCCTCGAGGAATCTTACTGTCATTGACTAGCCAGCCATCCTCAGGGGTTACATTGAGTCTCTCAGGACAAGTAGTCTTGCCATTAACTGTCATAATATCACAGAGGGTGACATCGCTTCTGACATAGTATCATCTAGTCTTATCTTACACCATTGGTTATTTATGTCATTTCCGTACTACACTCCTAAATGGGTTAGTTACTAGACAATATTTCTTATCTTGAGAAAAAAAGTTAGCAAACAAAAGTGAAGTAATATTTCATACAGGGAACACTGTAAAAGTACATTGTAAAAGTACAAGTACCTGAAGGAGCTCATATTGTTATCATTAAATTTTTCTATCAGCAAGAGATTAAGTAAGGTGACCAGATTGACCGGGGGCGGGGGGCGGGGAGGGTGGTTCTTGATTAAAAATTTGTTCTATCTCCCGCCATTCCCTAGCTTGTTGTGCATTCTTTCCAAAAATCGGGACTTTTTTTAAAACGCCGCAGGACATGGGACAAATTGTTAAAAATCAGGACTGTCCCGCCAAAAGCGGGATGTGTGGTCACCTTCGATTAAGGGGAAATTTCAGAAACACCCAGTATATGAAGCTCAATCAAAAATGACTAGTATTTTTCACTTGTTTAAATTCTGGTTTGTAGATGTCAAGGCAAACAATATATATTTGCAAAGTGCTGTGGATTTAAGAAAATTATTTTTACACAGATAGCACAGACATCTAGAAAATGAAAACAGCAAATAGACATTTTTTTTTAATTTATATAAAAAATTATTAAAAGGTAAATAGGAATTTTAGACATACAAATCTTTTGTCCTTTGAATTTTATAGAAGATATTAAATCATGATTGAAGAAAAGAATCTTGTTTTTGTTGCTTTTTATTTCTCTGAAAACCAAGATATGTTATAAGGGAGAGTCAATTAAATGAAGTCATTATTTCCTTTTTAAGTCAGTGTGATGCTGGTGAGACAGCCAATCTTCTTGGGATGATTACATAGCTCTGTGTGAACAGTATCTAAGAAACAGTGCCAGTTTCCCATGTTTAGTATTTTAGGCACAGATTCAAAAACAAAAAGAAAATCTGCAGAGACCAAGGTTAATGGGCAATTGTTATCTACTAATTTAAAAATTTTAAGAGAAAGAGATGGTGGATCTAATAAAGTAGTAATATATTGAGGTGAAATATTGCCAGTGAAATTGCCCCTGGCATATACATATAAAAAAATTCTTTTGTCATCAAACTACTTTATGAAAAGAATAAAATATCTGAGCAATTTTCCTTGACATCACTACAATAAGAACTTACAAGTGTTCAGAAATGTAATACTGTAATACTGTCAGAGTTGATTTGTACACTCAAACTAGGATACAACTTGATTCTTCCAAAAGAATTCACCCATGGTAATAATTGAAATCATATGTTTGCTGCCTTATTTGGCTCAGCTTGTGGAAGATTCTGAGATAGCATTCCTATAAATTTACATGTGAGGACAGATCCTCCTTCAATTTTCTTTAGACATGATAACAGAAAATAGTCTGTCCTACTCTCCCTAGCCAAATTACTGTGAACAAATAAGAAAAGGCAATCCTCGTAGAACTTCGTCTCTGAAACATTCATTCATATGTTAAGGCTAAGAAAGGGGGCCACATTCATGAGAATTTCAAATTGATTTAATGAACTATTGAATACTGCACACACAAAATTTTCATTTTAGAGTCTAGGCAGATATATATCCTATTCTGATTCCATAAATGTGTCACTGATAATTCAAAGTTCATAGCTCCGGCTATAATTTATTAACAGCAAAACAAACAAAAGTAAAATTTAAAAATCTGAAAAAATAGATTCTTTAGGTTTATATTTTGGAGTTTTTATTATTCTTATGTTATGAGCATTAAAATGTTTAAGTGAATAAAATAAATTCACACCACAATGTAACCATTTTTTTCCTGGTCATGTTAAAAGCGTAGAAATAGTCATCACAAGTAAAAATTTTAATGGCATCTTGAATAGGAATCTAAGGGAATCACAAGGTGCCAATGGCTTCTCAATATGACAGTTTTTCTTCGTTAGCATCACTTAACACAATGCCTAAAATTAGTCACTAGCAAAGCACACAGATATTAGAAATACAGAGAATAATGTATTGTGCTCAAAGAATCATGTAACAAAAATACTATGGCTTAAGTTAATATAATAGATATTTGGTGATTTCAAAAACAATTAGAGACTTTCAAAAATAACATTGGATTTGTGGGCCATTAGGTAAGGAGTAAATAGAGAAAAGTTAAGAGTACGTTTTTATGAGACAAGTATGACAATATCTTTGTCCTCATAGTAATAAAAATGCTCAGTTCTACGTGATGTTTCTACAAAACTAACTCCAACTATAAATATATACTTGGTATTCTTGATAGTCTAAACCAAAAGTTGAACATTTAATTCTCTTATACTGTTTTAATTCATCTTTGAGAATTCATTTTTCCCATACTTTTTCAACTTATTCTTTGACCTAAGACCAACAGGAAAATCAGAACTGACCATACGAAACCATAGTATCATACATAGCCTTCAATTATAGAATCTGTGCTGCTGCTTATGTAATTTTGATTTATTCTTATTATGGCACTATGCCTTTTAGAGCTAGTTATAAGGATAAAAAATTGAACTAAAAGCATATCTATAGCAATGTATATTCTCCTTGTGCAAAATTACATGCAAAATATGTAATAAAAAACATATATTTTTGAGTTTTTGTGATAAAAATTATAAAAAAACCAAGTACACACTTTTTAGAAAATGATCCTGTAAAATTATTAAAAGAGAGATAAATTATAAATTTTGTAATAATTATTGATTTTTTTAGTATTTTTCTTTATTTTATAATTTAAATTTGAAGCATTTTAATTTTATTTCTTTGAGAATAAAGATCAAAGAAATTTATTTTTCATCAAAAAATAAAAAAACTAAATCTAACTGATCAGAAAAAAAGATTGTTCAGGACATATTACTTCAATCATCTAGAATAAAAGTATTGAAATTTTTTCCTTGAACTACTCCTATTTAAGTAAATATGAATAATGGCTTAATCTACTTCATCAGCTAATTGGTCATTCCTTTAGCCATTATATTATACTAATTATAGCATTGTGCAAATTTCAAGCAGTATTGAAGTCTCATATTGAGACATTTTCAAGTCTCAAGAGTACCTACAGATGCATTAATGAAAATGTTTTCTCTGCTGTAAAGTTTAATGTTAAAATCTTATTTGAAAACTTCAACCCATTCATCTGGCTAATTATTCAAAATATATTGGGCATAGGCTGAGAGTAAATATTTTTTTGAGATCAACTCTAATAACAGAAAACCAACCATTTTAAAGAAAGTACCGGTACATCAGCCAAAATTGAAAACCATGAAGTTAAGTTCTCAAATATATTTTTCTTCTTACCTCATCTTTAATCTTTTCTTACTATTTCTGAGTCATTGTAGTTATTTAATATATACAAACCTGTAATCCATTATTTTAGATTATGGCATTATAAAATTAAAGAGTTGGGCTATGAGCATGGATAAAATTAGTCCATTTTTAGTCATAGTAAATGCCATCATAAGAGAGGCTTTAAAATACCGGTATGTCATTATAAATTGATTTATATTACAAAATATCTACATATTTTTTCTGAAAATAAAGTATTAAAATACATGTTAACTTTTTTTTGTTTATTAAAGTGCTATGCTTGTTTTTAAATTTGAAATCATAACTATTGATGTAATTACATTATTTATTATGCTGGTCTAATTATTAGGCCTCAGTATCAGGTATTGATGACCATTTCTATGGGGTCATTTCTATTTCTTTAAAACTATAGACATCTTTAAAAAAATAATTCTGTGTATCTCCCCATTTTTTGAGACAGGTTTTATTGTGTCAGTATAGCTCTTATAGAGATATAAAACCAAAACAAATATATTTCATGTAAAACTTATACAACATAACATTAAAGAATAAAAATACTGTACTAATTTAGGGAAGCCGGGATGGCTTGGCGGGTTAAGCATTTGCTTTGCAGTCCCAGGGACTGAGGATCGAATCCCAGCCCCGGCCCATGTGGACCCATGTGCTAGGCTGGGGTATGCTTCCCATGTGGGAGACGTCCAGCCCAGTTCCCACCCTGTACAGCCCCCGCCCACCTGTGTGGAACAAAGCCATGTTGAGAACTGTTGACATACAACTATGGAAACTGTTCTGGGACCTCCGCCTTCTGTTTCTCTCTCTGTCTCCGTTTCTCTCTGTCTCTGTCTCTCTCTATCTCTGTGAAAAACAATAAAATAAATCTTAAAAAAATACTAATTGAAGTGAATGTGTAAGTCAAGGATTACCTTATGTTATAAAGAATTTCATTTTATATGCAACATATATTTTAATCTCTAGCACTACTTTTGATTAGTCATTTTTTCTTGTAATATCACCCAGCATCAGAGCTCTACATTATTATATCTCTTCAGCATGTGTATTTTCTATATTTTCCTTACTCTCCCTGTTGCCAAATGTGTAACAGTAGTAACTCCCAGCTATTCCCCTCATCTAAAGGTTATTTGCAATCTGTCCAGTTATTGACTATACTATTTCTGCTTCATAGAATAACACTAAACATTTATACTGTGTTTTTCTCTCCCACACTGTGAACTTTTCCAATTTTATATGGTATAACATTAACCTTTACCCTGGTGAGCCAAGAATGGAACAAATTGGTGTGGCTTTTCCTTTTTGATGTGCCTTTCATATATGTACACAAATGCCTTTTGCCCTAGTAGGTGAAAATTTCCCTGATTATGAAAGAAACTGGTACAATCAGAATAAAAAATATAGGAGAAGCTTATTGAATGATATAGGGAAAACAAATTTCATAATATGTAAGGTATTAGTGCTTTTTGTAAAAAAATGAACATTGCTACTGTGAAGTAGCTAACAAGTTGAGGAGCATAGAATTTTATTCATAAATAGCTGTTATGATTTTTGTTATATTTTAACACTAGTCTCATATCAGTGCTAAAGCAATGGTGATAGAACTTGGGTAAGGTAATAAGCTTTTCTTAAATAACATGACCAAATTCAAAAGGAACTACAAATAACATGAACATAAAAACTGCTTGAATTCTCAAAATAAAATGAACTATAATCGATATTCCCCTGACCAAGTAAAATCATTTATGTTTATAAAAGATAGATATCCACATATGAATGAATGACTATTTTCAATAGACTAATATGTCTGAAAGAGAAAATAGTAATATAAAATAATAGAGATATGAACATATTGATACAAAATTGCCTGTTACTGTACGTTGTGTTAACATTGTAAACGGTCTAATCACATAGGAATATATACTATGCTTATAAAAACAAAAGTGAATTGCACGTTCACATTTTTTAAGTTTTACTCTTTTGTTGGAGGCATAGATACAGAAAATTAGTGAGCAATAAATTTGAATTATATTCTCTACTCCACAAAGAATTTAAAGTGGGAAACACCTATAACTATTATCGCACTGGTCTTCTCTGAAGAAGGGAAGGTTTTGGTATTTCTTTTTCTACTCACAGTTACAGGTATGGTAGAGGTATGCAGAATGTAAATTTTGATAAGAAATCCTGAAAGGTGACTGTAAACAGAATTTAAAGGGTGATGAGGATAATATGAGATAAAAATTGTAATCATTTTAAATGCTACAGAAAAATGTACCCTCCCCCCCAAAAAAAAATAATACATGGCAAATGTAACACATAGGAATAAATATCACAAGAAATATACTAAATGGATATGAAAAAAAATAAAGCATTACTTGGAATATGAAATATTAGAGTAACGGAGAGCTCACACTGAGTTATTATAAGTACATCACACCCTTAAATATTTTGAAATTAAACTAATATATGTGAGAAACATTTTTATTTTAAGTGCTTACATTAAAGAACAGAAGAATATGTAAATCACTGACCTTGAAAACTAGAAAAAGAAGACCAAAATAAATACAAATAAATAGAAGGAAATAATAAGGATATGTGTAAAACTCAATTAAAAAATAGAGACAATCAAGAGAAAAATATAAATTTCTAAAAGTGAATATTTGAACACTTTATCAGTATTGGTAAGCCCTAGCTTTTTTAAGGGTAGAAAAATTTTAAATCATATTTGTTTTTTAATAATACATATTTTTAATATAGATAAGTCCAAACAATCTACTTGAAAGATAGTACCAAAACTAGGAAATAAACTTAGCAAAACCAAAGAACAAGATTAATGTAAAAAAAACAAATTTTTATACACTGAGTATATAATTGAAATAAGTCAATAAGAAATATGCTTTTTGGGGGAAGCCGAGATGGCTCCGTGAGTTGAGCGCTCACTTTGCAGCCCTGGGGACTGAGGATTGAATCCCAGCCCCGGCCTGTGAGGACTCATTTGCTGAATTGGGGAGAGCCCCCAGTTCGGTTCCCACGGTGGTGAGGCCCTGGCCTAGTTTCTGCCCGGTGCAGCCCCATGCCCACCTGTGGAATGAAACTATGGGAAAAACCAATGACGTACAACTATGGAGACTGCTATGGGCCCTTCCCTTTCCCTCTGTTTCTGTCTCTGTATCTCTCTCTCTGTCAAAAACAATAAAAATAAATCTTAAAAAAAAAAAGAAATCTGCTTTTTTATTAACACTAACATTTTAAAACTGTGTCTAATTAAAATATATAAGATTTCTACATTGAAGTCTTATAAAATATTGCTGAAGAGATAGCAAAATTTCTATAGTGTGTGACTCAAATACTGTTCATA
>PVKE010022126.1:0-25847 GCA_004027555.1 Craseonycteris thonglongyai
AAAAAAAAAAAAAAGGGAAAAAAGAAAAGAAAAAAGAAAACTCAGACAGGCAGTTCATTAAACTCATAAATGAAGTCATTAAACAACATACGTATTTTAAATAAATAAATAAACAATATATAAATATATAATTATACATATAAATATACAAGCATATAAATATATAAGTGTAAATAAATATATAAATAATATATAAATATATATAATGCCTCATGTAAATAATAAACAATTACATCAAATGAATAGACACATAGCAGATGACTAACATGATAAATGATGAAAAGTAATAATAAGAAGAAAATTAGTAAAAAAGCTCTGAGGGTTCATTATAAAGTACTTGGACCATAATATATTTTGGGAAATTTTCTGTATTGTTTCTAATAGATGGTGCAGTAAAACTAAAATAGTATTGGGATGCCAGTATAGCTCAGCTAATGATGTACAACTATGGACACTGCTCTGTGTCCTCCCTCTTCTCTCTCTCTTTTCTCTCTCTCACCTTCTCGCAAACAATAAAATAAAAATTTTATTAAAAATGAAAACTAAAATTGTATTATCTTTGGAATCAAATCAAATTGGGTCAATTTACTAATCACCATTTATGATCTGTAGAGGGTATCTTAACTTACTCTTTCTCTGAGTTTTTGTTCTTTGCTTTAAATTTTATTTTATGCAAATAATGTTTGTGTGAGAATGAAAGTACAAGAATTGTGGTATTAATATTAAAATAAACTTTTTGCATGTTTGTTTGAGTTAAACAATATTTCCCTGGTTTATAAAGTATATAATACGATCTCTAATTATAAAAACATCTATGGACTCTTGTGGATCAAAATGTGAGAATCTTGTAATGTCAATTGTACCAACTCCTATTCCCCATTTCCACCCTCACAATCCACTTCTTTTTTGGTTCTTAAGTTATGTCTATTGAAAAATGTGATTTCTTCTGCTGACTCAATTGCTCACCTAAATTTATTTGGTGTCATTGTTTTTTGTTTATCTTATTCAAGGCTTTAATAACCCACCTAAGCTCTTCCTAGAGCTTTAATTTGTTACATAGCCAGTCCTTAATATTTTCAAGGAATGTCCTTTTCTTCTCTAATTTATTGGCAAATTTCAAGATCAAAGTCACTTGCTTTTTATTGTCAGCAACACTAAATTGTTTGCCAAAAAGAGGCAACAATTATTCCCTGCCCTGTGTCCATGCTATTTGCAACCTGTCTTTACAGCTTTTTCCACCAAAAGAAAGCCTATTTTCCCACCCCTTAAATCTGATCTGGACCTTCAACTTGCTTTGACAAGAATGTGAAAATGACATGAACCAGTTCCATGTCTAGGTTTTAAGAGTCCTTTCAATTTCTTGATTTTCTCTTTGTCCCTTGTGACTGCCATGTATAAAGGAGTCTGGGCTAACACACCTAAGGTCTGGGGACCACGTGGTCCAGAATTGAGTCAGTGCAAGTTCTCAGCTGCGGCCCCGGATATGTGATAGCCCCCATCAAGATCATCATTTTCAGCCACAGACATATAAGCAAAGCCAATTTCTAGCTGGTTTGCAAACTTAGCCAAATGAATGCTGTTGGTTTTTTTTGTTTTTGTTTTTGTTTTTCTAAGCCACTACATTTTGGAGTGATTAGATTCACAACAATAACTAGTTCACACGTCCTAATTCCCTATTACAGATTTATTCCCTCTGGTGTGCCAGCAACACATGCACTCCTTCATTTGCCACTTATCACGTCATTCTTTCATTTGATACTGTCTATCTTGTCCTGTGGACCAATATCCCATAGGGACAGGCCATTTCATGCTCATCACTGTAGCCTTATTACTAGGGTAAATGCCTGACATAAATAGATATGTAGTAAATGCTATTAACTGCTCAGTTCAGTCAAGGTGCTCAGGCTCTTTGTAACACGTTGGCAAATTTTAAGATTCCTCCTGTTTCATTAGCTCGTCCAGATAATGCAGCTTTAACTCGCTTTGTGTTTTCTGATAGCTGCAGAGGCTTGAAACATCCACAGAGATTCAGTAACATTAGCTAGTCAAACATTTTTTGTTCCAATTAATAGTGGTGCTTCTCAAGGGTAGTGCAGCACAAATGACTGGTCTCAGAGACAGTCTCTCTCTGGGAAAATTGAAGTAGAAAATCAAAATATGCCATGGTTTTAATGAAAAACAGTCAGCAGAACTCTCAGTAGAAGTGGGAAACTGGGAATTATATTGTGAAATAGAGCATGTCGAACACAATATGGCCATTGCTCTCAGCTACTACCTCTGGAATAATGCAACAGCAAAATCAATGAATTGACCTATTTATCTCTTTAACAAACCTGTAAGGATTCCATTATTTGACAGAATTATTCTTTTAAAATTCAAAATACATGCAGTTGTTTTTTTAAGTGTCCTAGGTGTTAAACATAAAGCAATTATGATTTATATACATTATATTACATTTGTTAGCAAGTATAAAAACTCAGCCCTTAACTACATCCACACAGATATATTATCATAATATTAATATAGTAATGGTATATTTGTAAAGCACTTTAAAGTACATAAAATGCCATATTTGTTTTAACAATATAAACAATCCATGGATCCAGCTTCAGTAAGAATGAGCAATTTCACTTAGTATTAGAGGCTGCAAAATCAAAAAGAATAAATGTATTAAATTTCTCAAAGTAGTTAAAAGTCATAATTGGAATTAAGTTCTTACTTCACAATCATTGTCCTGTTTTCAGCAAAGTAAATTTGACTTTCTCTGATTAAAAAATATATATATGTGTATGTATGTATGTATGAGTGTGTGTGTGTGTTGTGTGTGTGTTGTGTGTGTGTGTATATATATATGAGAATCTATATTATTCTGTATCCTCTCCTTTCTTCTTTTTACCTTTGAATATCAGGTTAGTTATTTGATTCACAGTTTTACTTTAGGGCACCAAAGAGAGTCACGGAGAGGTCTAAACCTGATTTTCAATGAAAGCAACATTGTGCACAGTGAAAAAATCATTACCAATGACTGTAAACAACTTTAAGGCAAGGGTGATAAGGAATGCACAGTCTTGGTTTCTTAAGTAAGTTAAAGGGGATTGTAGCCTGAGGTGACTCTGGAATTCTCAGTAACTATAGGAGATAATACTCACTTATTATCAGATATATGTGCTAGAGAAAAATTCTTCTCCAACTTGATAGCATAACGTGAGTCATTTATCCATTTAATCAATATTCATGGAGTGCCTGCTATATCTTCCAGGTGCCATGCTAGGTCCTTGTTATATGGAGTAAACAAAACCAACATGGTGCCTTGTCTCATGGAGGTTACAGTCCAATGTAACTGGGTTACATATTTTTTAAAAATAAACACACATTCCTAGTTTTTTGAGGAATCTCTATTAGGAATGTGTGTTTATTTTTTAAAAATATGTAAACAGGTTACATTGAACTATAACCTTCATGAGACAAGGCACTTGGAAACTATCTAATTGTTCCTAACCAATGTCACCCCAGTATATTTAACAATAAAAAATAAAATAAATAAACACACAAATTTAAAATTAGAAATTGTGATAGATATTATGGTACAAAAGAACAACCAGGTGTTATGTAAGGAAATAAAGAGGTATATGGATTTTGACAAAAAGAAAGGTGAGCATGCTGATGAAATCAAAGAGCAAAGTCTGATTGATGGGTGTGGTCTTGGAACCCTGAGGTGCTGCTAGGGGAAGTGAATGAACCCAAGTGCCAAGAGGTAAATCTTGGGAGGGTAAGAGAAGCTGGGTCATACAGAGCCTTGAAGAGCAAGGGAAGGAACTGTTTCTAATTAAAGTACATTGAAAATCAGATTTTACCTTGAGGAATGACATGATCTAATTTGTTTTTAAAAGATTGCCATGGCTACTATGGAAAGATGACTGAGGAGAATGGAAGTAGGAAACAAAGTAGAAAAATTATTGTGGTAGCACAGGAGTGAGAATTTTTGCCTGGTACTACTGTGGGACCATTGAAGAACACATGGTTTTTATTTATTTAGGGGATAGAATGACACCAGGTTATGACTGCACATGAGGGATTTCAGAAAACATATGTATGTGTCCAGCATGACTTGCAGGTGTCTATGCTAAAAATAAAGCATGTCTGTTATTTTGAATATACACAGGATTCCTAAGAAAAGTGGATGGATGGATTTAGTAAGAAGTCAACTGAGGATACATGCTACAGTATTGGTGAATCTTGGAAATGTTGTGAGTTAAGTCAATCACAAAATGAGTATTATTATATGATATCACTTATACAAGATGAGGTGTCTAAGCAGTCAAACTCATAGATGGAAAGTAAAATAGTAATTGTAAGGGCCTGGGATGAGGAGGAAATGGAGAATTAGTGTTTAATAGGTTGGGGAAGATGAAAGAGTTCTAGAGTTGGATGGATGATGGTGATTGTTTCATAATGTGCATGTATATACTGCCATTGAACTTTATACTTAAAAGTGTTTAAAATGCTAAATTTTATATTATATGTATTTTACCACAATAAAAAGTTAGAAAAAAAATTTAATTAGGGGAAGCCGGAATGGCGCAGTGGGTTAAGTGCTCACTTTGCAGTGCCAGGGACCCAGGATCGAATCCTGGTCCTGGCCTGTGTGGACCCATGTGCTGAACTGGGGAGTGCCCCCAGTTCAGTCCTCTCTCTGTCTCTGTTTCTCTCTGTCTCTCTGTCTCTCTCTGTCAAAAAACAATAAAGTAAAATAAAATAAAATTTAATTAAAGAACAGACAATGGGGGATGCCAGGATGGCTCAGAAGACTGAGTGCTTGCTTACCAGCCCCTGGGGTCCAAAGATCGAGTCCCATTCCTGGTCCTGGCCCATGCGGACCCATATGCTAAACTAGGGTGTGTTTCCTATGTGTGGGACCACCAGTTCGATTCCTTCCAGAGCTAGCTTTCATGTAGGGGGCCCCCAGTTCAGCCTCCAGCTTGCTGGGATGTGCCTCCCATGCAGGAGGCCCACAACCTGGTTCCTGCCCTGCGAAGCTTTATACCCACCTGTGTGGAATGAAACCATGTCGAAAAACTAGTGACATACAACTGTGGAGACTTGTCTGGGCCCTCCACCTTCTCTCTGTTTCTATCTCTCTTTCCATCAAAAATAATAAAATTAAAAAACAAACAAACAAACAATGACTCATTACCTGAATAAATTAATAAACGTAGCGTTGATATTTAGGATTATATTCCACATTAACTCAACATATAACTTATGGATGTGTGTGTAAACTAAAATATAATGTATAGAATCATGCATGATTGCTATGGCTACATTTTACAATTTATTCAGAAATGCTCTGAGAATGTTTTGTATACTCTATCAGGTTTTAGGTATTTTCTTTTCCTTGTTAGGATTTGGTATTCCACTTTTCTTCATTTTAAATAACTTTCACCTGACTTTCATTTCCATATCAATAAGTTCATTCTAGCAATAAAATTTTATTGTCAGTCATTGCAAGTTTTTATTTTCACCTTTTTATGAATACTCTCAGGAAATAAGAAAGAGCTTTACCCTTATATACCAACATGTCACTCAGATTTATTTCCTAATGTTAATCAAAAAGTTTTGTAGGAATTATTTTCTCTTATGATTCCCCAAACGTGTTAATTCAGTAACATAGATGTTCTAAAACTTCAGCAACATAAATACCACATTAAAGCCTTTGTAGTCATTGAAATTAGTGGACCCGGAGCTTTTTTTTTTATTGTTAAATTTATTGGGGTGACATTACGTAGTTGGTAATAATTATATAGGTTCAAGGTGTACAATTCTACATTACATCATCTATGTCTTGCGTTCACCACCCAGAGTCAGCCTGAGCTTTTTTTTTAAAGGAGATACTCCCCCACCTACCCCAGTCTTGTTTTTGTTTGTTTGTTAAGATTTATTTTAATGTTTCCGAGAGAAGGTGAGAGAGAGGCAGAAAGAAAGAATGAGAATGGGGGATGGTCCAGAGCAGTCTTCATAGTTGTACATCATTAGTTGTGACATAGTTTCATGCCACACAGGTGGATATGGGCCCCACAGGGCGGGAACCAAACGGAGGCCTCCGGAATGGGAAGCAAGGACCTTCACAGCCAAACCCTCCCAGCGGTTACCATTTGTGCTGCAGTTCAGCATATGGCTTTGTACGGGCTGGGACCTGGATTGATCACTGGACCTCATGGTTACAAGGCAAGCACTCAACCTGCTGAGCCACTCCAGTACTCCACCCCTAGTCTTACATAATAGGTACAGTAAAGTACTTGACTGACACACTGGGTATGTGTTATCTGACTAGGATCCTTTGCTTAGCCTTCTTATAATTGGTCATGTTAATTAAGCTGTTATGGTATGCAATGTAAAAGAGAAATAACTAAAATTCCCAGCCTTCCTTACAGTCAAGATATGGGGATGTGACCTCTCTTTCCCCAATCAGTTGCACCTGTGTGCAACTTTGATTAAATGAGCAACATGATAACATAGATATGCATCAAGACATCCTTTTGCTGGAGCAAGCAATGAATGGTAAAGGTGTTTGAGGTTGATGGAAAGCAGTTTTTAAAGGTCAAGTTCTTGACTCTATGGTAGCATCTGTGTGGGGCAGTAATGGTTGCAGATAAGCCAAGTTTCCTACGAAGTTCTCATTGGTAGCAGTAGCAAAACCACCAGAGCTTTTACTGAAATTTTTTTTTTTTTTGGCATTTCTTCATATTTTTTTTTCCTAGAAGCAGAGACACAGTCCTATTTTTGTAGGCCTCATAATGATTTCATATGCAACCTTATATACTTTTAATTAACCGTGTTTCTGTTTCAACCAGAGACTTGATTCAATTGTTTATAGCCAAGAACCTGATGGATAAACTTAATAGACACCTTTCTTCAGTCAGTCTCAGCCAGGCATTTAGCAATGGCATTTGTAAATAACATTTATCATTCATTCATTCATTCATTCATTCATTCATTCAGGCAGGCAGGCAGGCAGGCAGGCAGTCACTGATTCAGTATTTACTATATCCCAAGGAGCCTGATAAATGCATGGGCAATCACAGTAAGAGTGCAGTGAGTATTATAAATAAATATTTAAACAGAGAAATGTGAGAACATCAGAGGGACACCTTTGCTAGTCTTGAAATATCAAAGAATGCTTCAAGAAGAAGCAGTATTTTCCAAAGATTGATTCATAGGTCACCTGCCTTAGAGTCACCTGCAGTGCTTAAACATGCTAAATTTCTTGCCTTACTCTCTAACAATTGCATGAAATATTTGTCTTTTTAGTTAGGAATCTACATACAGTCCCAAGGTCCCTGGAATATAACTTGGATAAGGGAAGGGACTGAATCTGGGAAGCTATCTGTTCAAAGTCCCAAGAGTAATAAGAGGTAGTAGTTGCATGACTAGTGTCCAAAGTCAAAGGACTGAAAGGTACAGTTAGCTTCAAGCATGTCTAGCTTGATATATTTTGACACTGATAAAAAGTTTTGAGTTGGGGATACAGGGATAGCTCAGCAGGTTGGGCGCTTGCCTTGCAACTGTGAGGTCCAGGGATAGAGTCCTGGCCATGGCCTGTATGAACCCACTTGATGAACTACAGCACAATGGTAACTGCCAGGATGACAGTGGAGGTTCTCACCTCCCATGCAGGAGTCCCCCAGTTCAGTTCCTGATCTGCACAGCCCCACATCACTTGTGTGGAATGAAACTATGTCACAACTAATGACGTATAAATATGGAGCCTGCTTTGGGCCCTTCCCCTTTCTCTCTCTCTCTCTCTCTCTCTCTCTCTCTCTCTCTCTCTCTCTCTCTCTCACTTGCTCTCAAACAATAAAATAAATCTTAAAAAAAAAAGTTTTGAGTTAAAGAGAGCTGTGTTTGAATCCTCCACGAACTACATGGGCTATTATAGTTTTGCAAGCTACATTTTCTCCACCTTGACAAAAAGGAAAGTGGTAACAATTTAAAAGATGGAGAATAGTAAAATTAATTTATTGTGTAAAAACCCTGACTTGCAGTGAAGGTAAGTTTTATCACCTCTTATATTTTTTGACAAAAAGTGTTGCCTCTTTTTTTCCCCACAGTTACTGGACTTTAATTGTTAAATATAAGATGGCAAAAGGTATACTGTCAAGTTACTTATTCAATGCTCAGAAGAGCAGCTGTGCAGAAGGACTCTTAATATATGTCTTCTAACAAAAGTCATGACAGTTGCTTATACCTTCTTAAGTTATGTTTAATATTATTAAGTTCACATTATAATCTACTAAAGAAACATAGCCCTTTGAAAAACATGTGAATGCATTTTTTGATTTAAAAATTTTGGCTCTGACTTAGTTTGCAAATAAACAAAAAGGCAAGTAAGAGAAAGACATATTTGACTCAACGTCAAAGGAAGTATTTTCAAACATATTGGTTGGAGATGCCGGGATGGCTTGGCAGCTGAGTGCTTGACTTGCAGTCCTGAGATTCTGGGTTCAATTATCTGCCCTGGCTCATGCAAACCCACATACTGAACTGCAGTGTGACTGGTAACCACCAAGATACCTCAAAGGTGAAGGCTCTTGCCTCTCATGTGGGATATGGAAAGTCCTAGGTTTGGTTCCTGGCCCACACTAATGATGTGCAACTATGGAGACTGCTTTGGTCCCTCACTCCTTCTCTCTCTCTCTCTTTCACCTTCTCTCAAACAATAAAATAAAGCTAAAAAAAGAACACATATTTTGGCAGATGTTTCCCAATGTGTAATATATATATGAAGTTTAGCATTGGCATTATATTTGCATTTGAATCTAAACTACTTTTTTCCTAAGAAAATAAAAACTGTATCCACCTCTTTGATTATTACTCTTTTGTTATTTACTTGAATAAAATAGAGAAATAGAACAATTATGCTTGAAATCACTCTTTATTATGGCTTTTCTTTTTGGTATTTCACGCTGTCTTTGTTTTCTTGATTTCCCATGAAATCAGATATTATTTTCTAATTATGGCAGCATGATAACAGCTGAGATACAGCAGGCTTTTCCTGTTACTGAGTTTAGTAAACAAGGTATTCATGATTTCAGCAGATGTCTTCAATTTGAGACCCTTTACTTTTTCCTAAGCACGGAATGATCAAGCTGTAGACAAATCCATCATGTGAGGAACTAATATGAAGAAGGGCATTAGGAATATTTTTCCAGAAGGAACTAAAATCAGGATCACAAGCCTGTTGCCCACATGCTTCAAGACAGAGAACTCAGGCTGTCATTAACCAATTACACAGAATGGACGACTGAAAGACCAAAGATTCCATTATAACCATCCCTGTGATTAAACTCACAGAAAGGAAACACAGGTTGTGCTTTACAAGTACAAACCCACCCCAGGAAAGCTGGGACAGCTCAGCAGGTTAAGCACTCGCTTTGCAGCCGCAGGGCCTGACCGAGGATCAAATCTCAGCCCTGGTTGGTGAGGACCCATATCCTGAACTGGGGTGCGCTTCCCATATGGGAGGCCCCCAGCTCAGCTCCTGGCCCTCAGCTGAGTTGAGAGAGCATGCTTCCCATGCAGGAGGCCCCTAGCCCAGCTCCTGCCATGCACTGCCCCCAATAAAAACAAAACAAAACACTGCCCCTATTACTTTTGCATCTTACTGAATTTAAAGGTAAACTTACCAGGATTCTTTTATCCTATGTTCCCCTCCATACCAGTAACTTTTCCATGGAAGAAGAAAACACATATAAACGTTAGCCTGGGCAATTAATGGGGTTTCTCTATTTGCACTAGAGATTAGAGACTGCCACCTGGTCTATAAGGTGGCCTTACTTTCCTTATTTACTCTCTGCTAAATAAACTTACTTTTACTTTACACTCTGTAATGGCTAATGTTTTAATTCTTTGCTATGTGAGGTCAAGGTCCTTTTCCTATAATGGAACAATGTGCTAAGCCCATCACAGGATTGTAGCCAGTACTCTGAGGTCTCACGAGCTCTTCAACCATACTGGCCATGTGCTCCTTTAAAATGTTTTCCATTTTTTATTACTTGTGGATCACTGCACAAAACCTGAAAATTCAATTTAGTTGTTAATTAATGCCAATTCTTTCTTGATTTTATACCATTGCTTTTAATGTGACACTACATTGCAAAAGTAATTTATCCACTAATATTTGTTATGGCTCTCTTCTTGTTTTAAGATGTGAATATATGTCTTACCATCTGCAACTGTTTTTAGACTCACTGTTTTTATTATCCACTGTCCATAGACAAAACTATGTGTTTCTTGCCACATTATGTGAAGCTTTCCAAGATTTAATGTAAATCAGTCTTTTATCGATACACCACGTATTATATCTCCTGCAAATCTCACATTGTAGCTGCTGTGAACTATTTTCAGGACATGTCTTTATTTTTTTAGTGTTATGCTTTTGCTTACTTTTTCTTCTCCCTGTGAAAGGTATCTTTTATCCATATATTCATAAGTTCCATCTTTTAGGCCATTGTAAGTGGAGTCCTCTCTCAATGGACACTTAGGAGATTTCTAATATTTTGCTATAAAAAACAAGCTGCAGTGGACAACCTTGTCTATGCTTTCAAGTTTTATGTGCCAGTTTCAGTGGTAATTTTCATATAGACATGTTGCTCTGCTACTGGCTAGCCCTTTCTGGCTTCCCAAAGGCATCGGTGGAAGGTGTGTGGCTCTCAGCAGCTCTGCCCAGTGCCAGAAGGTGGACGTGGCGGTACTGCTCTCGGCTTGTACTCACTAGAGCCAGTGAAAACAGGGCAATTATGGCAGACACTTGGAAGCCCACCATGTGTTTACCACCTTCAGGGAGATGCCAACCAAGCTCTGTCCTAGAGGGAAGAGCTGGGGCAGAAGCTCCTGTAAATCCCTCTTTTTTCCAGGGAGACTGATGTGAGCTGCTTCTCTGGGGACAGGTGATGACACTGGGCCTGGCTCCAGAATTGAGCATTCCGGGATGGAGAAGAAAAAGCCTACGCTTTTTGGTCTTCTTACCCAGCTCGTTAAGTTTTAGCGGAAGACACCTAACATCCTGACACCAGGGCAGTCTGAGCCCTAATCACCAGAAGGTTTTGATTGGGCATGTGCCTCAGGCTGCTGGTCCCCTTTGACCGGCACCCTGAGCATATGTTTGGGTTGTTTAATTTGTCACAGTTTGAGGACAGTGGGATAATTTGAGCTTGAAAATATTGGCTATATATATTTTTTTCTATATATATATATAATATATATATAAAATTATATTAAATCTTCAATTTTACAAATTATGCCAAATTTGCTCTTAAGTAATAGTACCAATTTATATTTCCACCCAAGAGTAATGATAGCTACCATAGATTAATATTCAGTGGTTATTATAGTATTGTGAGATTTTCATTACTGCCAAATTTTTGATATCTAAACTTCAAAAACACTTCACAAAATGTGATACCAAGGATCCCATTGTGGCTTTCCTTTTAATTTCCCTGAACACCAGTGACATGTCCTAAAATTCCATGATCACAGGAATAGATACATTTATTCATACAATGAAATAAAACTGTAATTAAAGCAAAGAAATTTGAACTATGTTATCAACATGTATAATTCCTAAGAATTTTTAAATGTCTCTAAGACTCAGTTGTTTACTCTTACCGTTGAAAAGATGCTGGTCCCCAATTCTCTTGATGTTCTTTAAAACTCAAGATTTCTAGCTGCCGTTTGCTATTAAAAAAATGAGTCCGCAGATTGGTTTTGTTTAGTGTTTATGAAAAAGTAGAAAACAAAAAAACAATAATTAATGATAAAATTTAAAACAAGGAATTTTACAAAGTTTTTTTTTTTTTGGTTTGTACTTGCTCTGTATCCTAACAAATTAATTTGGAACCTCTCTTAGATTTTTGCACTAAGCTTTTCATTAACAATGGAAAAAAAACAAAAACAAAAAATAAACAAACAAATGAAACAAAACTCACAAGCCTCTACCACCACACCCCTGTTTCTCCAGCCAGACTCGAAGGCACCACATATTTGGCAATACTTATCTCTTTTTCTCTCAACACTATGAATCTATGAAGATGTATATTTTAGGTTGCATTTACCTCAAATCAGCCACCTCTGTCATATCCTAACATGTACTCATTGTCATACAAAAAACAATAGCCAAATCTCTAGGATGCTAAATTTCAGTGCATTCTTCAGTTTTTATATCCTAGAAGCCATTTGAAAACACTATAGTGAATACTAATATGTCTTTTAAAAATTAAACACAGAAAATGAAAAGAGATATTTGCAAAGGTAATAAACTCTTTTAGTTTGTTCTCAAATTCTCTTTACTTTTTCTCACTTTTAGCTCTGTAGAATAAGCAACATATAAAGTGAAACCAAATTTCCAAGTCACCAAGTCCTTTCTGAAGGATCGGAGCTGTACTGTAACCTTAAACACATTCTCTGAGTTTTTGGCCTTTATTTCTGCATTTCAGTGGCAATAACATTCTGTTTCCAGAATTTCAGTAGATTCAGTCCTGGTAGAGGGACGTCAATTCAGGAAAAATAAAGTTTCTAAGTAGAGATAAGAGTAAATATTTATGCACATACTGTTCAGTCTATTACAATTTCATAATAGAAAGTAGCCCCTTTAATTTTATATAAATTATTTGACAATTGTTAATATGGGTATATTTTAATGGTTAAAGATTTTAGTTGGTGTTTCTAATAAAATGTGACTTCAGCATGCCCACAATAATGTCCACAGTGTAATAACCTAGCAAGCCTTAAAAATATTCATAATAAAATTTTAATGTCATGTTTGACAATTATTAAAGATTTTCTAATAGTAATTTTTGCTGTTTCAAGTAGAAAAGAAATAAGAAGGGAAATTATGAGGAAAAACGTTGCTATTGATTTTTCTCTGAAAAGGTAATGAAAACAAAAATTGATGGTTATGTTTCACTGTAATTAACCAAACAGTAGAAACCATTATTTATAGTTGCCCCCGAAGCTATATTATAGGCTAACCCATTTTCTTAAGATTTTCTTTATACAATTGCTCTTAATCGTTTTGCCATCGTTGTGGGAATGACTAATACTTTGGCCCAAATTGGACTAGTAAAGTAAAGTAAAATTCCTTTTGAAGATCTGACAACTTGTGTAGACATAGCTATAGTGTATTTTGATGGGAGAATTGATTTGTTAATTCTCATTTAATTTCTGTTACAATTATAAATACATTTGGAGAAAGGTAATTTTCATAAAGATAAATAATTATGCAGTCTTTCCTAATCAGCACTTGTTTTATTCAGAAACAACAGTGATTCATTTATTTCAACCAGCAAATATGTAGCATTAAGCTAAAACATTTTGCATATACAGAGTTTTCAGGACCCTTTAATATATTATACAGTTATGTGCTGCTTTACAATGGAGATATGTTCTGAGAAATTCATCATGAGGTGATTTTGTCATGCTGTGAATATCATAGAGTGCATTCACACAAAGGTAGATAGTCTACCCTGCTATACACCTAGGCCATAAGATATATCCCAATGTTCAAAGGCTACAAGCATGCCCAACATTTTACTGTACCAAATACTATAGGCCACTGTAACACAATGGCATTTTGCATGCAAATATAATCTAAACATAGAAAAGGTACAATAAAAATTATGGTATAAAATATATAAAAATGGTCTACCTGTATAGGGCACTTACCATGAATACAGCTGGTGGGCCTGGAAGTAGTTCTGGGTCAGTCAGTGCGTGAGTGCTCAGTGAATGTGTTGCCTAGGACATTACTGTGCATACTGTAGACTTTGTTAACACTGTGCATTTATGCTACATTAAATTTGAAAAACAACACAGGATTAAATCATGCACAAGAGAAAATTATGCAATCAAAAGACATTAGGTATACCAGGATGGCTCAGTGTGTTAAGCACTCACTTTGCAGCCAAGAGGTCTGGGATTAAATCTCAGTCCCAGCCCCAGCTCATGTACACCCATATGCTGAACTGTGGAATGCTTTCCAAGAAGGAGGCCCCAAACCTAGTATGGAATGAAACTACAGAAAACTGATGATGTACAGCTGTAGAGACTGCTCTGGGCCCTCCCGCTCCTCTCTGTGTCTGTCTCAAACAATAAAAATAAAAATATCAAAAAGAAGAAGACATTGTAAATATGAGATGTATTAATTTTACTGACCAAATCACCCCAATAAACTGAATTTAAAAAATGACATGTATGAGGTTGTTTCTAGTTTAATATGGCATATTGTTTTTCAGCACTCTTTTTATAGGTAGAAGAATACAAGTATGCTCTAAATTAACAACAAAAAGTATAGTATAGTAAATATATAAACCAGTAACACAGTCATTTATTATTATTACCTAGTATCATGTACTATGCATAATGGTACTTGCCATACTTTTGCATGAGTGGTAGAGCTACACAACTGTTTACACCAGCATTGCCACAGACACAGGATTAATGTGTTGTCCAGTGATGTTAAGACAGCTACACCATCACTAGGTGATAGGAATTTTTCGGCCACTTTAGAGTCCTATAGGACCACTCTCATATATGCATCCCATCATTGACTAAAATGTCTCAACGTGGTCTGCAGTTGTCACCAAAGTGCTCAAGACGATGAAGAGTCCCAGCCCCCACCATTAGAATTCACTGTACCTGAGGTTGGCGAAGAGAGTGAGCATCTGAGCTTTGAAGAAATGGCCCCAAACTCATGGTTTTGGGAATTGTGTAGAGAGAAATACAATTTTTAATACCCAGGGAACTGAAATGGAAATTTATTTTTCAAAAATTGAAGAAATAACTCTTTATCACTTGCAACTGATGCCCAATACTGCCATGATAAATACTTTGTTACCAACAGTTTTTGAATAATCCCAGTTGAAAGTGTTTATTACTTAGTACTTCCAAATACAAATATTGAATTTCATAGACCTATGAAAAATTGCTAATTGTAGAGTAGCATTGATGTAAGTACCGGTAAAATATTTAAATACATTTAAAATAGAGGCTGTTTTTAAATGGGACATTTAAAACAGAGGGATCTTTTTCAAATGTTCAGTGACTATTTTTACATCAAATGTGTGTATAATATACAATGTTGACTCTCATAATGCATTCTGAGAGTTCTCTGCTAGGAAGGAACTTAATAAAAAATACATTTCCAGTATGGAAACTTGGGAATAATCCTTACAATGGCCACATTGGGAATATTTATTTACATGGTAAAAATCTCATTATTTCTTTATTTCCAAAAGTGAGAATTGGCTATAATGAACTAAATTAGTTTATTTTTCAGTTTTTATTTATGTTCTAATTTTTAGTGCTCATATTTCCATAGTAAGTGGTCACATAAACCATTATGATCTTCTCTACATTCAAAAAAAATATTATGATAGATGAGAGGGATTAGGTAGCAGAAATTTAGTATTAAAAACATACTATATGAGATCCAGTCATTTGCTCCAGCTGTGTTTACACTGGTCTCCCTATTCCCACTTCCTCCAGCCTCCTACGTTATTTGTAATCTTGAATTCTTTAATGTCTTCATGACCTTGAAAAGTGCCAGGGAGGCTAATCTTCTGGGTCCAGGTATAAGAAGGACTACAAGGTGAGTTGTTCATTCCACAGCAGGCAGAATCTGTACCTCTCATTCCATTCACAGAGCTGCAGTGCAAAGTAGAGGCCAGGTAAGGCCCCCTGAGTACCCAGCCACCTTGCAGATATACGAATGACAGTAAATGGTTGCTACTTTATACCCCTGAGATCTGTGTTAGTTATGCAGTAATAACAACATGTACAGGGAAAGGAAACGGACACCAGAAGCAGAGTTGATACAAAAGGAGGGCCACTGGGGGACACAAAGAAAGAGTAATAGGAAACAAAAAAAGATACAAGAGAGACAAGAGATAAATTTTTTAAGTTCAAGCAATTATGAAGTTAAAATAGTTAGAAAACAATGAGTAGAGTTCCATAAACTTTTATCCAAACTCCTAGGATAAGACCTTATAAAGTCATTAGAATGTCTATGTGGTATATTTTGTAGTGTTCATCAGCAGGTTTCAGGATGGAGAGTCATAATACATTATTCTAAAATAAAACAAGTATTTACATTCAGTACAATAACTAAAGGCTATAAAATTCATTATCAGTTGAGATCAGATTTTGCTTCCAAATGAGTTATTAAAAATATTTCCAGGGGAAAGCCGGGACGGCTCAGCGGGCTGAGCGCTCGCTTTGAGGCCCCGAGGACCGAGGATCGAATCCCGGCTTCGGCCCAGGCAGGACCCTCGTGCTGAACTGGGGAGTTCCCACAGTTCGGTTCTCTAGCTGTCTCTGTCTCTGTCTCTCTCTCTATCTGTCAAAAAGTAAAATAGAAATAACTATGCACTGAAGACAAAAAGATAATTTCTCTCTATAAATGTGAAAAGATAAAAAAAATATATATATATATTTCCATCTTTAGAATTCTATAAATTTCAATACTATAGGTAAAGGCCCTGTAAGTTCAACCAACACTGCAGAAAATTACAAGAGTATGAAAAATTAGAAGATTCGTTGAACTGGATGTTAAGGCTAAAACCTATTGAACTAGCTAAGGTAAAAAATAAAACAAGAAATAGATATGCTCTGTGAGAACTTAAGAGTTATTGAAGAAATGTTTAAGGAAGGATATTCACCTTTCACTCTGTAAGTAGAAATTTACCCTCCGCCCGAATTCATATGCCTTGTGTTTTTATTGCTGTTAAATTAGATGAAAAAGATAATTTACTACTTTCTTTTTCCTGCATATAATAAAATAGGTCTGCAAAGCCTGAGCAGAATGTAATGCAGAGTAGGGAGGGCAATGGAAAAGGTCAGGGGAAAAGGTCAGCCTGAGTGGCTCCTCTCCAAACTCAGTTGTATGACCGCAGTCTCAGAGTGGCTTTCAGCATATTTTAAAGTAATCTCTAGTTCATGAAAGACACAAAAGTATCATTATCTCCAGATAGGTAATTAGAGCTGACAGAAAACAGGTTTTTGTGGCAACCACAGTCTCACAATAAAGACTTATTAAAGCTCAATTTATAAACATAGCATATAACACAGTTCAAATACATGCTGTTAAATTATCAGATTATAGACTTAATTCACATCTTCACTGGTGATTTGTATGCCTAAGAGTGATTTGAAACTAGTTACTAGGTCCATAGTTCACAATCTCTAAAATCATATATTTAAAATCTTATAGACTTAACTCCCATCTTGTTATAAAAATCATTATCACTACTATTATTATCAATATTATTAGAAAATTAAAAATTCTATAGCATGGTGTTGGAATGGCAATAAATGGGATAGCATATAATCTTAGGAATGTTCCAGTGCTATAAGTAGTGACTTCTTAGTAAATAAATGTACATGAAAAATTATGTCTCATTTTATTATTATTCATTTATTGGTTGAAGAATGACATATTTGTTAATAAATTAATGAATAAAGAATATGTTTTTAACCACCTACTAATACTGGACAATTAAAAATGTTTTCTCTATTATTTAAACAAACTGTGTATTTAAAGAATTTATGTATTTTTGTTATTAATTTTCAATTTGATTCTTCAATCTTTTTGTTGATATCATTGCATTATCAAATTTTTATAGATTAGCAAAATGGCCATGGTAACCAATGGATACTTTTCAGTCCATAGTTAATGTTTATCATTGTTTGTTTACATTAAACTAATATACACTTAAAACTTTATTCTATTTCCATGCTTGCTGGACTTAAATATATTTTTAAATATTTCATTTCTATATGCATTTTTTAAATAAAACATACTTTATTGACCTATGATTGACAAACAAAAATGTGTGCATGGCTTATGTATACAACTTGATAAATTTAGAGATAAGTATATACCCAAGAAACCATAAAAGCCAATGCTATAAACATTATTAATCATCCACAAAAGTTTACTCACTCCCTCTTTATTTTATTCTTCAGTTAAAAACATTTAATGTAAGATCTACACTCTTAACAAATTTCTAAATAGAAGATATAATATTGTTAATTTTATGTATTATGCTGTACTGGTAGATTTCTAGGACTTATTCATCTGTGTTCAATGTTTTTTTAAGCAATATCTATCTAGAATTTTAAATATATTAGAATCCAAAATAAATGTGATATCAGGTACAATGCTTATATGTTCAAGCACACAAAACACATTTTGTATTAAAATGAACATTGCATATTGATTTTCAGAAGGTTATTTATTTTTTGTTGTTATTGTCATTTCTTCCAAAATTTTCAGTAAATAAAAAGTACATCCCTGGAGTTCCTTTTTATTCAGTAAAAGTTTGAGAATATCTTGGGAATCATTTAAAATATGAAGACCTTGGAGATGCTAGGATGGCTCAGCAGGTTGAGCACTCATCTTGTGGCCCCAGGGTCCAGGGATCAAATTTTGGCCCAGCATATGTGGACCCATATGCTGAACTGGGCTGTGCCCTCAGTTCTGCTTTCGCTGGTGAGCTTTCCATGTTGCAGCCCCTGATAAGTCTTCTGCCCAGGTGTGCTTTCTACATAATAGGCCCCCAGTTCACAGGGGTATATTTCCTATGCTGGAGTTCCCCAGCCTGGTTACTGTCCTGCGCAGCACCACACCCAACTGTGGAATGACACTATATTGAAAACTAATGATGCACAACTGTGGAGACTGCTCTAGGCTCTCCCCCTTCTTTCTGTCTCTCTCTCTGTTGAAAACAATAAAAATAAATCTTTAAAATATGAAGACCTTTAATCAGTAAGCCATCCTGATGTGGTTTAATGAATTCTAGTAGTCTGTTAAAAAAAAAATCCTGGGGAAGCCGGGGTGGCTCAGTGGGTTAAACGCTCACTTTGCAGCGCCGGGGACCGGGGATCGAATCCCCGTGTGGAACCATATGCTGAACTGGGAGCTCCCCCAGTTCAGTTCTCTCTGTCTCTGTATCTCACTCTCTCTCTCTCTCTCTCTCTCTCTCTCTCTCTCTCTGTCTGTCAAAAAAAAATCTAATTCAGAAAAACATGAAACGAAAGATATATTTTACTGTATTGTAAAAGGGTAATAAAGGATCTAATGTTTGTAGAAAATTAATTACTTGAAAATGAATCACTCAAGATATTAAGTCCTAAAATATGATGATTCTAATTTTGAAAATTAAAAGATAGACTTTCCAAATAGTCAAAAGTTATTAACATGTGGTAATTATAAACCAAAGAAAAAAATAAATTGACTTATCTAATTCTGCAGCTGGATGAAAGAACAAAATGGAATTATAAATAAAATAAATTATAGTGACATCTAAGAATAGCATATCTTTTCTCAAAATTTGAAAAATGTAACAAAAATCTTAATTTTTTTATTTTTAATGTGAATTTTGAATTCAGGTGGTTATTTTTCTTAAAAATATAAATATAAACTTCTTCATTGAGAACAAAATTTTACTGAGATATTAAAATTGTATTTTGCATTTCATACTATGATTGTAAGCAGTAGAGACTCATAAAGTACAATTAAATGTTAATAAATGACACTGGGTACAATACTCTGAGTTGACTTAACTAAAGACTTCTTCCTGATTAGTGAACAATAAGAACATCACAGAACTATTTTTTTTTCTATTTCAATTTCTTTCTTCCTTTTAATTTTTAAGAAATTTTTATTTTTTTAAAGTTTATTAGGTTTAGTTAGATGACATGAGTTAGTAAAACTATATAGGTTTCAAGTGTATAATTCTATAATTCATAAGTTACAGAGCACGTTCACCATCTAGATCAATTCTCCTTCCATCACCATATATTTGACACTCTTTATCCTCTTCTACCACCCCTCCTTACCTTAGGAACCACTAAACTCTTCTCTGGGTCTATGTGTTTCATTTGTTCGTCTTGTTTGTTTGTTGCTTTCAGTTTTGTACCCACTTATGAGTGAAGTCATGTGGTCCTCAACCTTTTCTGTCTGAATTATTTCACTTAGCATGATAATCTCAAGATCCATCCATGTTGTTGTAAATGGCAGTGTTTAATCTTTTCTAATGGCCCACTTAATATTCCGTGTGTATATACATCACATCTTCTTTATTTAATCATCTCTTGAGGGACACTTGAGTTGTCTCCATGTCTTGGTCACTGTGAATACTGCTGCAATGAACATCTATCTTAATGAATACATGTTTTCATATGGTGATTCTGTTTTTAATTTTGAGGACCCTCCAAATTGTTTCCACAGTGGCTCTACCAATTTATATTTCCACCAGCAGTGCATGGAGATTCCTTTTCCTCTACAACCTGTCCATATATTATGGTCTTAATCTCGGGGGCAAACTTAATTAAAACACAGGCCATTTGGTGCAACAGGCAAGATTCATGTGGGCCACATCACATTTACAAACGTCGCCGGAACTAAGCACGCTTATACATGCCCACACACCCCTGGTCTTAATGATAAGTACCATTCTAACAGGTGTGAGGTGATGTCTCATTGTGGTTTTGATTTGTGTCTCTCTAATATTAATAGCTAGTGAAGTTGAGCATATATCTGCTCCATATATCTGTTGGCTGGTTGTAGGTCTTCTTCAAAGAAGTGTCTTTTATGCACATACCATCTCCAGGAGAGATGGTAGAAACTAAATTTGTAGAAAGCTATTTGTTCTCAACCAAATTGATCAGAATAATGAATTTAAAATAGAATATTCAAAATATGTGGAATTTCTTGTAACGATATATTTTAATAGACAGTAAACATTTGCATACTTTACGGTAATTTGTCAAAAGCTTTTAAAGACATTTTTCTAATATATTCAAATTTATCATTTAAAATGTAAATATATGTTTAATCAATTTTATCTACTCTATTTTATGGCAATATTTTCACGACATTTAAAACACTACTCTCAGCTCTAAGTGATTTTTTAAAAACAAGATTATTGAAATGAATGTTTTAATCATTGAAATTTGTTTAAATAAATTTGGAACAACCCAGGGTATAACAAAATTTTAAGGCACTAGGAAGTTTCCTAGGTTATTATATAATTATACATTTTTGGTTTCACGTAATCACATGAGGACCATTGTCTCTATTTGACCACGTTTTCACTCTTAAAAATTACATTAATATATTTGAACAGTTTTTCAATTAGCATAATTTGCTTCAGTTTGATAAAATTATTATTTGCAGTTATATTCAGAATTGGATTTCCATTGTTAAGAAAATAAGTCTATGATTTGGAAATAGGGAAAATGTTAAAATATGCCAGGGTTATAAATAGAATATATCTAAATTAAAATTAAAAATCTTTAGAATAAACTTTGTTTTTGTGTTTGTATGCTTTATTAATTTTTATTTACAAAGTCAAAAGACAACATCAGAATAATATTTTCTATGTGGAAAACTCCACTCAAGGACATTAAAAATAAGATAACATGCACACTGATACATTCCCACATTTATTATTTTTTTTTAACAGAATGTAGTCAGACGTGTTGAACCTCCTTTCAATAGAAACAACTAATATCTATTCAGTGGATTCAAACTGATTGATGGCTATTCCTCTCTGGTTATTAATAAGGCTTCAAGAATAGCTTCTACAATTCTACTATGTACCATTAAAACTTTTTTTAAAAGTGTGTTAAGGAAAAAAAAATTATTGTGATAAAATATACATAACATAAAATTTACCATTTTAAATATTTTAATTGCACAATTCAGTCTTATTCAGTGCATTTAAATCACCACTATCTCCAAAAAATTTTCAACATTTTATACCAAAACTCTGTACCCCATTAACCCTTTTAGTGTGACGGGCCGATGTATCGGCTTTTGCATCTCGCTCGAAAAGTGCGGTGGGCCAATATATCGGCTCATTCGTGGACCATAGTTAAAAGCGCTATAACTTATTATATTTTTTCTTTTTATTTATTTATTTATTTATTTATTTATTTATTTATTTTGACAGAGAGAGAGAGAGAGAGATACAGAGACAGAGAGAGAACTGAACTGGGGGAGCTCCCAGTTCAGCATATGGTTCCGCACGAGCCGGGGCCGGGATTCGATCCTCGGTCCCTGGTGCTGCAAAGTGAGCGCTTAACCCACTGAGCCATCCCGGCTTCCCCTATATTTTTTCTTTTATGATGTATGAATGAAATAATTACATTTCTTTTATGGACAATATAAAAGAATAGTATTTTTATTAACTAATTCAATTTATATAGAACTTAAAAAAACTTATATGGATATCTAAAACAATAACTTCATAACTTTTTTTTCCTAAAGTGATACATTTTATTAAATTACCCTTCGCATTTCTCGCTAGTACCCCTGGCAGAAGGTAGCACTAAGAGGGTAAAAAAATAAATCGTCATTCCCTCCTCCCCTCAAGCTCTGGTAATCTCTATTGTTCTTTCAGTCTCTATGAATTTGATGATTCTTGGCATCTCATTTAAGTGCATTGATACAGTATTTGGCACTTTGTGGGCTGGCTTATTTCATTTAGCATAATGTTTTCAAGGTTTATGCATATTATAGTGTGTATCAGAATTTCATTTCTATTTAAGACTAAATATCCCATTGTATGTATACAATACACTGGTCTGTCCATTCATCTGTCGAAAGACATCAGGATTGTTTCCACTTTTTGGCTAGTGTCAGTAATGCTACTATAAACATTGGTGTGCTGTTAACAGTGGGGGCAAAAATTAGTAAAAATGTCACAAATTTTTCTACTCTTTTAAATGTGGCTTTTTCTTGATTAAGCATTTGCTTGATTGCTATAGACTTTTAACTGTTTTTCAGAGATTCTAGAAGGTTAGTAAAGCCAATTCAAGGCAGTTTTTTATATTTCTGTGGGAGAATAAGGGCTTGGAGCATTATAGTCCATCATTTTGTTGAGAAAAATTTTAACCAGAATTGTCTCAATAATTTCTTTTTGCTTTAAATTTGAAATCTTTTAATATTGTGGTATAGAAAATAATTTACCTTGCATTTAAAATATATATTAAATTTTCATGATATTCATGGTACACAAATATATATTTTACAGGCTATAAGTTTATATATCAGAGAAGTTCCCAGTATGCTCAGATAATGCCATTTTGTTTGTCGATCACTGTTTAAGGTTAAGTTAGAAAGGTACTAATATCGTTCTATCACATATAACGTAATTTAGGCTTAGACACAAAATGTTATCTACATAACTCCAAATTGGTGAGCTGGAACTTGAACACATATTCTGTGATTTCTCCTTGTCAGAACATTTCCAACAGCCTTCTATAATTGGATTTGACTCTGTGAATTTACAAACCACAACATGTAGTCCAAACTTTTCTGGCAGTTCTCATAAAAGCAGCCATAGAATATATTCAAAGGCCATAACCATTTACATAATCCTCTTGGTCTTTCTGAGCCCTTATTATGTTATTGAACATCAATGTAAGGGGTGGATAGTTTAAAATTAAGTTTCAGTTGCCTACACCTACTCCAAATTAAGCACACTGCCAAGTCTCTGATCTTTTTCTGATGAAAGTCACCTCTCACATTTGACTCAGGATCTGAACCACAGGCAGCTGGACTAGTGGGTTGGGTATGGATTGGGGAAAAAGGTGGATGTAAATGGAGCAAGAGATGATTAGACCAAACCTAAAAAATACAGATTCCAATTAAATTAAATGACAGAGCATATTCTTTATTCCTAACTTCACAGCATAGATATGAATAAATATGCTTCAATATAAAATTATTTTTACTTAAAATAGACTAAAGCTGAGATCAATCAAGTATCTTATCAGGGTCAAACCCAGTGGCCTTTATAGTCTCATTTCATTTGATAACTCTTGGCTTCTGAATGACACTTTACTTTGATTTCTTTTTTAAATTCAATTTTTGAGAGAAGGTAAGAGAGAGAGAGAAAGAGAGAGAAAGAAGGGAAGAGGGCCCAGAACAGTAGCCATAGTTGCATTTCATTACTTGTGACATGATCTCATTCCACACAGGTAGAGGTGGGGCTGCGTGGGGTGGGAACTATATCTGGGGCCTCCTGCATGGGAGACAAGATCCTTTGCCTCCAGGCCATCTGGCCAGTTACCAGTTGCACTACAGTTCAATGTGTGGGGTTAAGCAAGGCCAGGGCTGGGAATCGAACCTCGGATCTCAGGGTTGCTAGGTGAACATTCACCTGCTGAGCTATCCCGGCATCCCAAGATCTTTTTTGTTTATTTCTGGCAATTTATTGTCAGGATTAGTTATTGATTCTTATTACTCTTACACACCAGAATTTGCTGATATTCTTTTGAATCAATTTTTTAATTATTTTTATCTCTCATTTTATGATCTGCCTGATGATCTAATCCCACAATCTTAACCATAATTTTCATACTAAAATTTATAAAATCTTTTCTGAAATCTAAAACTGTAGTTATCCATTCGCCATGTTTTTATATTACAGTATATACTATTTTCAACATATAGACATTGTATTATAGAATTGTACACTTGGAACCTGTGTAATTTTACTAACTGATATCACCCCAATAAATGTAACTAAAAAAATAAAAATAAAGTGTTCATCAAGTATCCTTTTAACTTCATCTCTTTGGTATTTCCAATTTGATGTTCCCAGGAAACTTAAATTCAATATATACTATTGTGTTCTCATTCTTTGTCCTTCCAATTCAATCCCCTTTCAGTTATCCTTATCTCTATTATTGATATCTTCATTAGTTACTCAATCTAGAATCCTAAATTCCTCATGTTTCCTCACCGTAATCAAATCATTGCTGATATAGGTAAAGTCTCCACCTCAAGAAATTTTACTCATAACTGGCTTTCCTTGTCAAAAAAAAGTAATCATTTGCTTCATAGAAAACATATGCTAGGGGAAGCTGGGATGGCTCAGTGGGTTAAGCGCTCACTTTGCAACGCTGGGGACCCGGGTTCAAATCTCTGCCCTGGCCCATGCAGACCCATGTGCTGATCTGGGGAGTGCCCCCAGTTCAGTTCTATCTCTGTCTCTGTACCTCTCTCTCTCTCTCTCTCTCTCTCTCTCTCTCTCTCTCTGTCAAAAAGAAAAAAAAAGAAAAAGAAAACATATGCTGACAATAAACAAGTACTAAAATTAATTTATATCACTAAGGCACAAACAAGTTGAATCATGAAGATGTTAACTAAGAACGTTTAAAATTTCAGTCCAAAATTCACACTTGAATTAGAAGTTGATTAGTATCCAAAATTTTCATTAGGAATTTCAACTATCTTAGGTGTAAGAATCTTTATTCAGAAATTTCTATAGGACATGTTAGAATAACTCAGTACAAACGAGCACATTAAACCAAAATTTATCTTTGCAGGAGCAATGTCTTTGAACTTCTGGAATCGATTCTTAAATGACTGTTTCTGAGGTCCCATTATATTGTTTTAAAATGACACCAGAGAATGACTAAATTAAAACAATAAGAAATTACTAGAATGAAAATGTTTATAAAATCATATAATTGCTAAAGAACATATTATTTATTTATTAATATTATTATATTTTATTGTTAAATTTAATGGGGTGACATTGGTTGGTAACAATTAGATAGTTTACAGATGTACAACATCACATCACATCACCCATGCATCGCATTATGTGCCCAGCTCCCAGAATCAGGTCCCCCTCCAACACCATATATCTGGGGCCTACTCCACCCTCCCCCCACAACTCTACCTCCCCCCTCCTCCCTCCTCTCCAGGTAAACACCAAACCATTGAGTGTGTCCATAATGCTGGTGCCCTCTCTCTCTCTCTCTCTCTCTCTCTC
>PVKE010022127.1:0-25846 GCA_004027555.1 Craseonycteris thonglongyai
CCTCCCCCTTCTCTCTGTCTCTGTCTCTCTGTCAAAAACAATAAAATAAATCTTAAAAAAAGTTTTGTCTGGTTCCGTGAAGCCCATTTCATAGGTTGACACACTGACCACTCCTAAATGAGTCATTTGAGAGAGGCTAGGGTAAGGCTGTGACAAACCAGCAAGCAGTTTATGCTCAATCCCCTGCCTTCTCCCTCTGTCTTGCTCACACCCACTCTCCTTGGGCTGAATTGATAGGCACATTAGTGAGGGTTTGGGGGGTGGCGGAGGCTGTTTGTAGCCTGCAGATCTTGGCTTTTAGGTAAGGTGTGGATAAGTGGGCCAGAGCCAGCAGATAATGGGCTTCTTCGGAGACAAAGGCGTGATGGATTTTCCCCTGTCTTTGATATCTGTGCTTTGGTTAGTTTGCATTTTATGCGGTGCCTTTCCTCTCAGCAACTCAAGGCCTTTTGCAGAGTCTTATGTAATGGAAAATAATTCTGCAAAGTAGGCAGACAGGACAAGGCCAGAATCCAGAAACCGCATTCCTTCAGACGCGCGCAGCAACCCTGCTGGGCCCCATCTGTGTGCAGGCAGTGACATGTGTGGCACTTCGAGGCCATAAGAGAGCCCAGACACAAACAAAGGGGACACAATTGCCTTTGCTAAGCTCCAAGGAGGCCCCTCTCCCTGTGCCAGGGTGACAGGCTTTTCCATAAGAAAAGGTAGGACTTTAAGAAAGAAGGACATAAGAGAGGGAGGAATGTGGCCGTGATTAAAAGGAAGAAGTCAGTAAGTGCAGAAACAAGTGCTCAAGGGCCATGGCCGTCAGGGAAATGTGAGAGAACATGATGCCCAATAGAATAATACATCAAAGCAAACCCAAACGAAGTACCCAGTAACAATATGGAGCAACTGGAACTTCATATGCTGCTAATGGAATATAATTTAGCATCGCCGTTATGAAAAACTGTACAGTAGCCACTAAAGCTGAATAGGTGCTCACCTGATAGCCCAGCAATTCCTCTTCAAGGTAAATGCCCATAGAGAGCACATATCTTCACCACAAGACCTGCAAAATGATGTTCAGCACATTCTCCAATGCCTCAAAAACTAGGGACAACCCAAATGTTCATCCCAAGTACAGTGGGTCAGTTCTGGTGCATTTATACTACTGTGGAATATTATGCAGCAATGAAAAGGAACCCATGACTTCTTCATACAATCAGTAGACATACAGAATGTGGCGTGAAAGAAGGCAGACACACGAGAGTGCATTCTGCATAATTTCATCTACATGAAGTCCAAAAGCAGGACTAAAGTAATCTATGGTAATAGAGAGCAGGAAAGCAGTTACCCACTGACTGGGCTAGACGTCCATGAGGTGTGCCCTTTACCATATGTATGGAACACATCAAAAAAGGTTTGCAATTAGGAGGGGAAGAGAAATAAGGGAAACACAAACAAGCCACAATTTGTGAACAGGTTGGATTTGGACTGTCCTTGAATCCACCTGTTCATTAATTCAAAGGGACCACCGTTTATGCCACCTGTTTGTGGCAGCAGTTAATGACCATTTCTTTTTCTGGTGCTTAACTTTCCCCCAAAGTTTGTGGGCTGAAATTCCCTAAGTAGTGAAGCTTCTGTTTAGAGTAAGGTCAAAAGCATTAGCAATTTGTGATTTCATTCATTCACTCATTCATTCAGCCATCAAAGACAGGAAGAATTATTATGTGATTCTAGAAATCTTTGGCCAGAACTATTCATTGCTAGTTCTCTTTTTGGTAGCAAGATATTTTAGCCCATCTGGGAGGAAACGTCAAGCTGGAATGGGGACCACCACTGCTATAAAAATGGCCTCCTTGGGGAAGCTGGGATGGCTCAGCGGGTTAAATGCTTGTTTGCAGCCCTGGGGTCCTAGGATTGAATCCCGGCCCTGACCCGTGCAAGCCCATATGCTGAACTGGAGAGTGCTTCCCATGTGGGAGGCCCCCAGGTTGGTTCTCGCCACCCCCTTCCGGTTCGGCCCCCAGCTCACAGGGGTGTGCCTCCCATAGGGATGTTCCTGTCCCAGGTCCCACCCTGTGCAGCCCCTGCCCACCTGTGTGGAACTAAACCATGTAGAAAACTGATGATGTATAACTATGGGGACTGCTCTGGGCCCTCCCTCTTCTCTCTGTCTCTCTCTGTTTCTGACTCTCTCTCTGTCAAAAACAATAAAAATAAATCTTAACAACAACAACAAAAACGGCCTCCACTCCCTTTTCCCCTAGATTGCTGGATTGGGGTGGAGGTACTACCTGCTAGAATGGAAGGTGACAAGGTAATGACAGCCTTGACAGAGGCTGTATGAGTTACCCAGGGCTGCCACTACAAAGTACCATAAACGGGGTGGCATAAACAACAGAAATGCAGTATTTCACAGTTCTGGGGGCTAAAAGTCCAAGATAAAGCGTTGACAGGGTTGGTTCTTTCTTGGGAGAGAGGATCTGTTTCAGGCCTCTTCTCTAGCTTCTGGGGGTTTGCTGACGATCTTTGGCAGCCCTTGGCTTGTAGAAACATCACCTCAATCTCTGCCTTCATCTTCACGTGCATTCTTTCTGCGTCTGTCTGTCTCCAAATTTCCCTCTTTTTTTAAATTAATTTTTCAATTATAGTTGACATACAATATTAGTTTCAGATGTACAACACAGTGGTTAAACATTTACATAACTTATAAGTCCAGGACCCATCTGACACCACACATAGTTACTACAATAGTATTGGCCATATTCCTCATGCTGTATTATATCCTCACAACTCTCTCTTTTAAAGATTTGTTTTATTGTTTTTGACAGAGACAGAGAGAGAAAGAAGGGGGAGGGCCCAGCCCATGACTATTGTTATAACTGGCAGTTTATACATCTTAATCCTTTCACCTTTTTACCCACTCCCCCCCCCGCCCCCCGCATCTGGCAGCTATCAGTTTGTTCTCTAAACTGAGTTTGTTTCTTTTGTTTATTCATTTATTTTGTTTTCTAGATGCAACATTTCAGTGAAATCATATGGTATTTTTCTTCCTCAGTCTGACTTATTTCATTTAGCATAACACCCTCTTGCTCCATCCATGTTGCTGCAAGTGGTAAGATTTCATTCTTTTTTATGGCTGAGTAATATTCCATTGTATATATGTACCACCACATTCATCCATCAACAGACTGCAAATTTTCCCTTTTTTATAAGGACACCAGTCATGTTGGATTAGGGCTCACCCTAACGACCTCAATTTACTTTGTTTACTTCTGTAAAGACACTATTTTCAAATAAGGTCACATTCTGAGGTACTAGAGGGTAAGGAGTCCAACATATATTTGGCGGGTGGCAGGGGTGTGAGGGCACAATTCAGCCCAATACCAGAGGGGAATGACAACTCTAAGCTCTGTCGTTCTCCGCACCCCCCCACTACTGTGTCTGGAGCACATCAATTAGAAAAGGCTGATGAGGATCTAGTAGCTTCCAAAGCACATGGGGAAAGGAAAGCAGCTAGCTTAAAAAATAATTAAAGCAGTTGGCCTGGGGGATGCTGGGATAGCTCAGTGGTTGAGTGCTAGCCTTGCAGTCATGAGGTCTGGGGTTCAATTGCTGGCCTGGGCCCGTGCAACCCATATGCTGAACTGTGGTGCAACTGGTAACCGCCGGGATGGCTCGGTGATGAAGGCTCTCACCTCCCACGCGGGAGACCCCCGGTTCAGTTCTTGCCCCGCGCGGCCCCACACCCACCTGTGTGGAATGAAACCATGTCACAACTAATGATGGACACCTATGGAGACTGCTCTGGGCCCTCCCCCTTTCCTTCTCTCTCTCTCTCTCTCTGCCGCCCCGCCCTCTCAAAAGCAATAAAATCAATCTTAAAAAAAAAAAAAAAAGAATTAGAAAAAAACAAGCAAACAAAAAAACAGCAGCTGGCCTGAAGAAGAATGAAAGGTTTCCCTAAGATAGCAGAAGCCATGGAAACATCACTGTGGCTCAGGAGACAGACGGCTTTGGTTCAAATTCTGATTCCACCCAGGGACCCTCACTCTCACTGTATAACCTTGAGCAAGTTACAGTTGGGTTCTTTAAGCCTCCGTTTTCCCCTGTCTGAACTTAGGATGCTAGCTCCCGCCTTCCCAGGTTGTCTTTGGGCCCAGCTTTCAACAGTGCTTATAAAGTGGCCTATGCTGTGCTGGGTGCATCAATAGCCCGCAGGACAGGCAAACCACCACTGTTTCGTCTCAGAAGAGACTCAAGGAGGCCAAAAGCCGTACGTCAGGGCTGTAGGAGCTGTAGAGAGAACAGTTTGAAAATGACGAACCAGTGTCTCCATTATTTCAGTCATATGTTGGATATGGTTTTTTAAATGCAGACACGAAGACAGGTTCAAGGTGAAAAGTACCTCTCCGCAGGTCACCCCACTCACCCCAATGGGAACCTGCAGACATTTCATTTAAAACTGACCTCTACCTGGGGAGGCTGGGATTGCCCAGCGGTTGAGCACTTGCCTCGCGATTGTGAGGTCCGGGGTTCCATTCCAGGCCTCCAGCCAGTGCAAACTCATATGCTGAACTGTGATGCAACTGGTAACTGCTGGGGTGGTTCGGTGGCGAAGGTTCTCGCCTCCTGTATGAGAGGATCCCAGTTTGGTTCCCAGCCCAGGTGGTCCCACATCCACCTGTGTGGAATGAAACCATGTCACTGTCAATGATGTACAACTATGGAGATGGCTCTGGGCCCTCCCCCTTCTCCCTCTCTCTCAAATACATACATTCATACAATCACACATACATACATACATACATATATACACAAATAGTTTTTTAAAAACTGACCTTGGGAAGCTGGGATGGCTCAGTGGGTTAGGCGCTCACTTTGCAGCCCTGGGGACGGAGGATCAAATCCCGGCCCTGGCCCATGTGGACCCACATGCTGAACTGGGGTGTGCCCCCAGTTCAGTTCTTGCAGTGCCTATGCGGGAGGCTCCCGGCCCAGTTCCTGCCCTGCACAGCCCTGTGCCCACCTGTGGAGTGAAACTATATGGGAAACTAGTGCTGTCAACTATGGAGACTGCTCTGGGCCCTCCCCCTTCTCTCTGTCTCTCTCTGTCTGTCTGTCTGTCTGTCTCTCTCTCTCTGTCAAAAACCAATAAAAATAAATCTTAAAAAAAATACAAAAACTGACCTCTTCCTGAATCTCTGAGTGAGCATGCTCTCTGGGCAAGGAGATGCTCATGGGCATGCCACACCAGCCAGAAAAAGCAGGGGCTCAAGTTGGCAGACAAACAGTCCAGCTTCCATGCCCCTTGGTGGCATGATCCTGAGGCATGCTACACATGGGCTCTCAGCAGGTTCCCGTGGGACTGCGCCTCAGTTGCCTGCAGTGGGAAGCCACTCGCAGACACAGCCTTTACTGGTCTCCCCCCTGCCCTGTCTCGCCTCCTTCATCCCTCACTGCGCTTCCTAGCTCACTTTCCCAAATAATGACTTGTGGTAGATTCTTGTCTCCAGGTCTGCTTTGGGAGAAACCCAACGAAGACTGGAGCCATTGGCTCACACACTGGCCTGCACCACATGTTTTATCAGCCAGCAAGCAGTATGGCTCGCTGAGCTTCTGTTGGCACATATTGAAGGGCTGTTTATTATTAGGTGCCATACTTCATGTAGTCAGTCCTCTCCTGGTGGACATTTAGGTTGCTTCCATGGTTTTGTTGTTATGACCAATGTAGCAAGGAATCACTTGTGCACATATCTGTCTGCAAATGGGCCAATAGATCAGAAAGAGAACTTTCTAGAAGCCCAACTGCTGGGTCAAATGCTAAGGGAACAGTTTTGATCAGGACCCAGGGGTGGTTCTGGTGCGCAAGGTTGGAGGTCACAGGAGTAGGGTGGCTCGAGCTGGGACAGAACACTGTTCGCAGTGAGAAGCCAGCCACCCCGAGGTTGTAACCAGGGGTCTCTGTATCTGAGTCCTTCTTTGTGGTCTGTGTGCCGGGTAGAGACCCCATTGCCCCAGAAGGGCCTTCCCCCAGGATCACTGTCTTCAAGATGAACCCTCACCACTGCATTTCACGTGCCCACACCCCATGGCCATGTTTGTGCCATGCATAGTTGTTTTCGAGCAAAAGTCTCCAGTTTTCAGATGAAAAACAAGTTGTTTGAAGACTATGCACTCCAGGGAAAGCCAGGATGGCTCAGCAGGTTAAGTGCTCGCTTTGCAGCCCCAGAGACCGAGGATCGAGTCCCAGCCCTGGCCCGTGAGGATGCATATGCTAAACTGGGGTGTGCTTCCCATGTGGGAGGCCCCGGCCTGGTTCCCGCCCAGCGAGGCCCCATGGCCGCCTGTGTGGAATGAAACCATGTCAAAAACGGATGACGTACAACTATGGAGACTGCTCTGGGCCCTCCCCATTCTCTCTGTCTCTGTCAAAAACAATAAAATAAATCTTCAAAAGAAACGGGTATGCACTCCTGAGATCTTGAGGCTCTTCGTCCAGGCTGACTGCTGAGAAATTAAATTGTAGGGTAGGAGAAATTGGCGAGGAAGCTGGAAAGAGGCCCACGGTGACCCAGGGAGTGTGTTCTATAATGCAGTGGCTTCGCTCCTTTATGAACACTTAGTGTTTACCTGCGCATCAGCCTGTTCTGAAAAGATGAAAAGCATTACAATGCGGCTTTGTTTCTCTCTAGAGTTACATGCTGCCTTTTGGCTGCCTACTCAGTATCACCTTAACATGTCAAGAAGGGTGCCCTGACCTTGCTCTGAGGACGTGAACGACCAGTGAGATGAGATGACAAAGTCTGGAAGCAGCAATGGCAACAACCAGCCAGAAAGTCAAGGGTATTGACGGAGAGGAAGGAAAGGATTCTTCTTTCCCTGTCTTTTCCTTGTTCTGTTTTCTCTTGCTTTTCATCTCCTTTTCCCTTTGTCATGGCAGATGGGGAGCAGGGACAAAAGCATCACACACAACATGCGCACGCGTGCACTCACCCACACACCCATGCGCCCACGCACATACTCCTCATAAAACCCTTCAGGAAGGAAATGGATCTGTGAAGACATGTCGAAAGAGAGGAAGGAGTATTTTGTTGGCTTTCTGTGGATGTGAGATATTGGTGTCACACCTCTCTCTCTCTCTCATGTGTGTGCGTGCGCACACACACACACAAGAAAGCTCCAGGTCAGGATCTGAGCCTCGGTGAGAGTCTGATGCCCACACCCTCCATCACTACAAGTCCAAGGCCACCAGAGGTGCCAAGCCCGGGAGAGCAACCACACTTCGGAAGGGTGGCTCAGGAAGAAGGCTGCCTTCCCTGCCCTTGGGGGCGACCTGCGACTCACCTGGCCTCCAGGGATGTTCTCCGGCTGCAAGGGGATGGTCCCATTCCTGGAGGTGGGAGGTGTGGAGTCTGGAGACATGTGGCAACGCAGACTGGTCCTCCTAGGCATCCCAGCCGAAGGAGAAAGCTGAATTCTGACCTTGTTGCCAAAGGTGTGCAGTTCGAAGGAGGGGTGCCGTCAGAAGCGATAGAGAGGGAACAGTGAGGCAGACCAGCGCCCTTATTTTTTTTTTTATATCTTTTTTTATATTTATAGAGAGTAATTATTTTATCTTCAGTGCATATTTATTTTTATTTTACTTTTGACAGATAGAGAGAGAGATAGAGACAGAGACAGCTAGAGAACCGAACTGTGGGAACTCCCCAGTTCAGCATGTGGGTCCTGCCTGGGCCGGAGCCGGGATTCGATCCTCGGTCCTCGTGGCCTCAAAGCGAGCGCTCAACCCGCTGAGCCGTCCCGGCTTTCCCCGAGCGCCCTTATTTATTGAGCCTTTGCGTCATGCTGGGCCCAGGTACACATGGCTCCAAGTTCTCTTTCTGTGTATCCAGGTGAGCCCCTGTGCCTGAAGGCTGCATCTGAGGATTCTCAGACGTGCATGGTCTCTAGGCAACTGCAAATCCCCCCCATTTCCCATCCTTCACACTCCTGCCTCCCCCACTTGAGAAGCAGCATAGTAGACTAGCTGTGAGTGGGGACTCTGGAGCCAGATGGCCTAGGCTGGAATCCCAGCACTCCCAGTGGCCAGCTCTGGACCTTGGATAAGTCACACCGCTGCTCTGTGCCTTGGTTTCCCCATCTGGCTGTTGTGAGAGTCCATAGTTGGGGGAAGCGATTCTACCAGTGCTTGGCACATGGTCAGCACTGAATGCATGTTTGTTGTAGCAGCCTTTTCCTGCGGGTTTGCAGGTGATGGTGGATCATTCCAGTCAGCTAAAAGCAAGACACAACTTCAGGAGGCAGTCCAAGATGGCAGCATAGGAAGATCCTGAACTCATTTCCTCCCACGGACACACTGACTCTCTATTCACTAGGGAACTATTTGCTCTGAAAAACACCCCGAAACTAGCCGAGCAGCTCCTTCACATCATCAACTGAAAAAAAGAGCCACATCGAGACAGGAAGTAGAGGCAGAGACACAGTCTTGCCATAAACTCCAGCCTCCAGAGTGGTGACCCACGATCAAGAGGGAACCCACACCATGACTTTCTCCCTTCAATTCTCTTGCCTCCATCTGGGGAAGTTCCAGCTTGCCCAGGGAAAATCCAGAATTCTTATTACTTGGTTCCCAGAGCAGGTTATCACCCTTTGTTCCAACCCCTCCAGTCTAGATGCTGCCCTGCTGTGATTCTTCATGAAAACATTGACATGTTTTCTTGAAACAAAAATGCCATCTACCCTGGGTCTTCATCCTTTGCAACCTATATGTGACCTTATTTCATCCTTAAGACAGCCCTGCGAGCTTAGTATTGCTGGTACCCATTTCATAGCTGTGTAGATAATGACCTACAGAGATTGCCACAGACCAATCGGTCATGGAACTGAGATGTGAATCCAGCTCTAACTGCCCCAATCACTACCCCATACTGCCTTCACAGACACACACACAAAGCAGGTTTTTTAAAGATTTATTGTATTGTTTTTGACAGAGACAGAGAGAGACAAAGAGAAGGGGGAGGGCCCAGGGCAGTCTCCACAGTTGTATGTCATCAGCTTTCGACATGGTTTCATTCCACACAGGCAGGCAGGGGCTGCGCAGGGTGGGAACTGGGTTGGGGGCCTCCCGCATGGGAGACACGCCCCCATGAGCCAGAGTCTGAACCAGGGGATGAGAAGCAAACTGGGGGCCTCCTGCATGGGAAGCACACTCCACCCAGTTCAGCATATGGGTCTCCACGGGCCGGAGCCAGGATTTGATCTTCAGTCCCTGGGGCTGCAAAGCGAGTGCTTAACCCACTGAGCCATCCCAACTTCCCCCGCAAAACAGCAATTTTAAAGGAGACCAGAATTTCTGTGCCTTACTCTCTGAATGGCTCTGCTCTAGGTTCAGCTAAAAACATGATTGCTTCTGCCACTATGGCAAACAATATGGAAGTTCCTCCAAAAAATTAAAAATAGAACTACTGTATGATCCAGCAATTCCACTTCTGGGTATTTATCCAAAAAAAGTTAAAATCTGAGACTCGAAGAGATATTTTTACACCCATGTTCATAGCAGCATTATTCACAATCACCAAGAAGTGGAAGCAACCTAAATTTATCCATCAATGGATGAATGGATAAATGAAATGCGGTGTATATACATGCAATGAAATGTTATCCATCCTTAGAAAGGAAGGAAATTCTGACACATGCTACATCATGGATGCACCTAGAGGACATTATGTTCAGTAAGCTAAGCCAGTCACAAAAACACAAATACCGCCTGATTCCACTTGTATGAGGTCTCTAGAGTAGTCAGACTCAGAGAGACAGAAAGTAGAAGGGTGGTTGCCAGGGGCTGGGGGAGGGGAAAAGGAGGCGTTGTTCAATGAGTAAAGAGTTTTGCTTTTTCGAGATGAAAAAGTGCTGCAGATCTGTTGCGCAACAATGTGAATATATTGAACACCACTGAATTGTACGCTTAGAATGGCTAAGATAGTAAAGTATAGATTGTGTGTGTTTTTACTACAATGGAGAACTTTGAAAAATGAAACCATTTAAAACACGATTGTTTCTGAAACGCGCACTGTTTACCTCACTCTCTGACCTTGTATGATGTTGGAATCTCCTTTGCAGAACACAAGCCCTGGACTGGTAGCTCTGACTCTACCAGGAAATTGCTAAAGCTTCCCCAGGCCATTTCTAAGCCAGAGTCTCTTTACAACTTATCTCCCCAACCACGGGGAGTTTAGAGACTCTCAAGGCTTCGCAGGGACGGGGCGGGGAATCTCACAATGCTTTTTGTAATCTGATAGAGCCGCTCTCCACACTCCAACTGCATTGAGTCATTGACATAAATCATTTTCCTATGATTCAGAGGACTCTTAGATACCCTGGGGCTTCTCCATGGTCTTCCAAGGACACTTGAAGGAGATTCCCTATAGACCTGAATAGCAGAGCTTCCCCTGATTGGCTCAAGGATTTGTTGTTAGTCATCTGTTTTCCCTCCCAGTGACATCAAAGGAAGGGAGAGCTTCTTCTAAAAAGGCCACACGTGGAGTCTCATCCTACCAGGATCTTTAATATCCTCTGTGCAATGACAATTCACTCTAAAACATCTCTATGTACAGAGTGGGGTGTATGTGTGTGCACATGCGTGTGGGCAAGTACACTCACCCAAGGGGCAGTTAGTTAGCATGTGGAAGAACCCAGTCAGGAACTCATACTCCAGTGGTTACTCAAGTGCTTCAGATATCCTTCTCTAAATCTACACCGGAGGGTCCCTTATTTAGCACAGGTATCTTAGAAATGTTCAGATAGAGCAGACTTTCAGTTAACCAGAACTCAAGCAACCGGCACAAAAAATCTCCGATTTTTTGCCAGTCGTTTGAGAGTTTTGCCGGTTGCTTGAGAGCACTGGGTACATTTCTCTGGCATCCACCAATCCCCACGGGTGCCAGTTAACTGAGAGTCTACTGTATACGGTTTAAGATTACAGGCTTCTTGCCTGGGCAGGAGCGAGGCTAATGCAGCCACCCAGTACCCTCCCAGCAGCACTAATCTGGAGTTTCATTTGGTCCTGGATCCTCTCCTGGAAGCACTGTGGTGCCTGATCCCCCCCCCCGCCGCCCCCCACCCCGACCCCCGAAGTCTGGCTGACCCCTTTAAGCAAACATCATCACATCTCAGAAGCAAACCCTGCATGGAAACTGCCCGTCGGAGGGCCTCAGGACCAGGTGGGACACTATCGCATCCACAGAAACAGGTTACATCACTGGCCTGTGTCTGCTCCTGATAAATGACCATGTGGCTGGTTGAATGCCATCTGAGCTTCGCGTTCATTCTAATACGCCACCCGGTAGTGGGTGGTGGGAAGGGGCAGGGGGATCCTGGCTCACGTCTTTCTCTCTCCTCCTGGCTCTGGTGTCATTCTTAGGCTCCCTGCTGATGGTGAGGTGGCGGCAGCATCTCCTCATATTCACCCTGATTCAAGTTTGGCATGGAAAGTGAAGATCGTATTTTCCACAGAGCTCTAAAAGCCCCCAGTGTGAGTCTGATGGCCATTTTGGCCTGATTTGGATCATGTGCCCGTCTCTGATCCCATCACTGATGCTGGGAGAGAAGATGTCCTGATAATCCAGGCCTGGGTCACATGCCACTCCCAGTTGAGGTGTCAGCTCCACCAGAACCACGTGGCTTGAGAATAGTTAGGGGTGAGTGGCGGATTAAAGACGGCCACAACTTCTTTGCCATTCTTCCCATTGAGAAGTAGTCTATCCCCCCTCCCCTTGAATCTAGGGAGGCCCTGTGCCTTATTTTGATATATATATATATATATATATATATATATATATATATATATATATATATATATATATATATATATATATATATATATATATATATATATAGTAGGTATGGCACTGTGTAGATTTCAAGGCTGGTCTTCAGAAATCTGTGGATCCTGCCTCTGTGTGCTTGGAACACAGATGCGCCCTCATGGAATGCTGAGGAAGCCCCTGCAGCCACGGGGAGAAAGCCCCATGTCGGGAAGCATTGAAGAGCCCGGCCAATTCCCCAGCCAGCACTGTCTGCCTGCTGTGTGTGGGGGGCATCTGGGACGTCCAGACCAGCGGGCCTACAGACACCATGAGGAGGAGAAGAATCACCCACCTGAGCCTGGTCGACTCAGAACCACAGGAAATAATGAACTGTTATTGAAGTCGGGAACACAGTCATAACTAGGTAATACAGAGTGCTCCCCCCTCCCCCCATGAAAATCAAAAGGTTTCCCTGGAAATTAAATCAGTGAATGTTAGATGGACAACAAACACCTACTCTGTGTACTCAATGATTCCTGACAACTGAGAAGCTCAAGACATGGAATTTTCTGAAGTAACATTCCAGGGTCCAGGGCAGCTTCCTGATCCCAGGTTCACAGAGCCAGCAATGATTTTGTTTTTGTTTTCGTTTTAGATTTATTTTAGGAGAAGCCAAGATGGCTCAGTGGGTTGAGCACTCACTTTGCAGCCCCAGGGTCCAAGGATCAAATCCCGGCCCCACCCCGGCCCCGCCCCAGCCGCGGCCCGTGCAGACCCATATGCTGAACTGTGGAGTGGCCCCAATTCGGTTCTCGCTGGAGCGGGCCTCCCATGTGGGAGGCCCCGGGCCCTGTTCCCGGCCTTCAGGGGCCCTTGCCCACCTGTGTGGAATGAAACCATGTTGAAAACTGATGGCGTACAACTATGGAAACTGCTCTGGGTCCTCCCACCTTCTCTCTGTCTCTGTCAAAGAAAAAGAAGAGAGAGAGAGAGAAGTAGGGAGGGCCCAGAGCAGTCTCCATAGTTGTACATCATCAGTTTTCAACATGGTTTCGTTCCACACAGGTGGATGTGGGGCAGTGAGGGGTGGGAACCAAACCAGTGGTCTCCCGCATGGGAGGCGAGAACCTTCACTGCAGAGCCATCCTGGCAGTTACCAGTTGTGCCGCAGTTCAGCATATGAGGTTGCATGGGCCAGGGTGGGAAATTGAACCGCAGACCTTGTGATTTTGAGGCAGACATTCAACCAGTGAGCTATCCCAGCATTATGACAGGTGTGCTTATAACAGACAGAAGAGAAAACACAGAAAGGAGAAGATCATGTGAAGACAGAGGCAGAGACTGACATAAGACAGCCACGAACAGTAGCCTCAGCCACCAGGAGGTGGAAGAGGCAAAGGATTCTCCCCTAGAGCCTCCAGAGGGAGCTTGGCCTGATCTTGATTTCAGACTTGGGGCCTCCAGAAGGGTGAGAAAATCTAGTTTTGGTTGTTGAAGCCAACCCGTTTGTGGTCCTTAGTTATGGTGACTTCAGGGAACAAATGCACCTTCCAATGATTCTGTAAGCCCCAAGGTCTCTGTATGAAAGCCCTTTCTGCTTAAAACATCTGGAGCGGTTTCTGTTTCTTGCACTGACACCTGAGTGGGCCAATTCCTTTCCAATCCTGGAAATGGAGGATTAAATAAGCCAGAACACATGTCGTGAGTAGGGCCCAGGGACAGAGTCAGAGTTGAGGCTCATAAAGTGGTACCATCCTGGTTCTGCTGCCAGCCTCCGAGGCCCACGCGTTTCTCCCAGTTTAGCCCTGACAGAGTCGTCTCCCTTTAGCCAGCGGGGCAGCAAGAGTTTCTTCTTACTTTAAGTTATTCTGCAGCCGGCACCTCGCTACATCCGCAGTCTGGGGACACGGAGCCAGGCAGGCCCCAGGCATGCCCACCTCTTGTTTCTTTATCCCACAGAACCCACAAAAGAGCTGGAAACCACTAGACAGGATGGAGAGCCTACGGCCATCCGAGTCAGTCAGCCACGCTCACTTCCGAAAGAACAGGTGGTCTTGATCAGCTCTCTTCCTCCAAAGCAGGACTCTACATGGGCATGGAGATGCGGGTGGTGTGTGTACATGGGTGTCGCTGAGTCCGTGTGTTTGTGTTGCCATGCGTGCATCTGTGAGTTTGTGTTCAGTGTGTGGACGTGGGGGTAGGTGTCTGTGCAATTCTGTGTGTATGTGTGTGATTTCACTGTGTATGTGCATTTGTAAGGGCGTGTGTGTTTACCGGTGTGTGGAGAGAGGGTGTGGGCAGCAGGGAAACGGCTGTGGTTACTGTTAACATCATAAACTTGCGCTCTTGGTTTCATATGGAGGAGGCTGGGCTCTTGCTGCCCTGACCACTGTGCTGTTGCAATGAGATGGCTGTGGAAGGATCCTTCTTTCATTCTGCAAGCATCACACGTAAACCAGGGTGGGTGAATCCCGCTTCGTGGCAGCCCAGGTGGGATCTGCTTCGTCTATGGAGATCCTAAGCCCGAGCACTATAGTACCTCGTGGCCTTGGTGTTAGGAAGCAGAATCAAAACCATGGAAATCTCTGCTAGTGAAGGTGCCATCACCGCAGTGCATCCTGATAAATTCCCAGATGGTGTCTAGGAGGCCGGGATAGCTCAGTGGTAGAGCGCTTACCTCACAATTGAGAGGTCTGGGGTTCGATTCCCGGCCCCGTCCATGCAAACCCATATGCTGAACTGCATCGAAACTGGTTATCAGCAGGATGGCAGCAAAGCTTCTCGCCTCCCATGCAGAAAGACCCCAGTTTGGTTCTTGCCCCACGTGGCCCCACACCCACCTGTGTGGAGTGAAATATGTCACAACTAATGATGTGCAACTATGGAGACTGCTCTGGGCCCTCCTCCTTCTCTCTCTCTCTCTTTCACCACTCAAACAATAAAATAAATCTTTAAAAAAAAAAAAAATAGCTCAGGGGAAGCCGGGATGACTCAGTGGGTTGGGTGCTCACTTTGCAGCGCTGAGGACCGGGGATCGAGTCCCGGCCCCGGCCCGGGCCCGTGCGGAACCATATGCTGAACTGGGAGCTCCCCCAGTTCAGTTCTCTCTCTGTCTCTGTCTCTGTATCTATCTCTCTCTCTCTCTGTCAAAAATAAAAATAAATAAAAAAAAAAATTAAAAAAAATAGCTCTAAAAGCCTGACCCTCAAAAAAATACCAGTGGCTCTGTGTTGATGGTTATTTATTAACCACGCCTTACGCACCTGTAGGCTTTACAGAGAGAGATCCATCCCCATTTGAGCCCTCAGGAAGCTCTTGACCTGGTGTGGCTAAGTCCACACTGGGCAAGGCAGGGGACAGGGTGTTATGATGCTGCTGGTGGCTCAGGTCAGCTCTGTCCCTCCTCCTTGGAGCCCCAGTCCTGGTTTCTGGAAATAGGTATTCACGACCAACCCCCCACCTTTGGCCTGGGTCCCTGAACAAATTCTGCCTCATCCGCAGGCAACTTCCAAAGGGACAAGAGAGCCATGTTGATTTCTGACCCTGGATGGCCTTCCTCAGACCTGGGGAAGGTCCTGCTGCCGCCTACCCTGCTACATGCCCAGTGGCACACCCCTCCGTGGGCCAGGCCACACCAGGCAGGCCCCTGACATCTGCCCGCTGACTCTCCAAGACTAGCTGCTGAGCTGGCAATTGGAAGTGTCTGCAGCTTGGGGCCTGGCCACACTCACTGTCCCATCTGGATACTCTCCAGCCCTGGTTCTGACAGCAACACCGGCAGAGGCCTTCAGGGGAAGCCGGGATGGCTCGGTGGGTTAAGCGCTCGCTTTGCGGCCCCAGGGACCGAGGATCAAATCCCGGCCCCGGCCCACTCAGACCCATATGCTGAACTGGGGAGTGTCTCCCACACCAGAAGCCCCCAGCCCAGTTCCCGCCCTGCACGGCCCCCGCCCACCTGTGTGGAATGAAATCATGTCGAAAACCGATGATGTACAACTATGGAGACTGCTCTGGGCCCTCCCCTTCTCTCTGTCTCTCCCCGGCTCTGACTCTCTCTGTCTCTGTCAAAAACAATAAAACAAATCTTTAAAAAAAAAACACTTAAGCCTTCAGACTCCCTCAGACCACTGCCCACTAGCCAGGCAGTTCCCAAAAGGGCAGTGTTGCCTGGAAACTGACCCATGACCTTTGTGAATGACCCAGGACTGAGCACCGTGACCCTGGAACTCAGCCAGGAGATGCAGCAAAGCCAGGGTTTGCACGTGGGTCCAGAGGAATAAAGGCGAAGAACAGGAGCCCGGGCTGGGGCCGGGGCGCTGCGGGAGGTCCTGCAGAGCCTCCCCTGCCGCAGAGGCACACCTAGTGGCTGTGGCTGGCCATTGCTGAGTGCTCGCTGTGTACTACGTGCAGGATGCACAGCTTCGCACCAGGCCTCACAACAGCATGGATGACTGCTGCTGGGGAAGTGAGGACGCTGAGACCTACAGCTTGAGTGACCTGCCCCAGCTAGAAAATGGGGTCCGCTTCTCACGTGTTCCCTCAGGCCACCATGGCTGACACTCCATCACAGATGTCTCAGCGCTGCTGGGACAAGTACAGACGGCCCCACCTGAGCTCTGTCTCCGCTCAGTGGCCTCTGGGCTCTGGCCCCTTCTTCCCTCCCTGCTTGAGGCTCCGAGCATTCAGGTCACCATCAGGGCAGGGAGGCCGGTAGCCTCTGTGCTGATCCCTCCGCCAGCCACCCGGGGGGGGGGGGTCTCTTGGACGTCTGCGTGGAGAAACAAATGCTGTCCTCCTTTTGTAACCCATGTGAAACATCATACATAGGGACAGCTGGTTAGAACACAAGCTACGACTTTTCTACAAGGTGAGGACACTGAAGGCACAAAATGTATGCAGGGCTGCACGTGGACAATGCCCGGCCTGCCAGCTCAGCACATCCTGGCCCCTCAGCCTTGGGCTCCAGGCCAGCTGGGCACTGCGTCTCCCTCCCCAGTCCTTGAGGAAACAAGGTCATCTCTCCGGCTGGTTACCTGGGCACAGGCAGGCTGGGCAGACACAGCTCCTCCAGGAGCCGCACCCCCAACACCTCCGCGTGATTGGCTTCTCCTCGCTGGCTCTCGACACCAGAAATCTCACCAACACGGCTCTTGTGTCAGAAGCAGGAGGCGCAGGGTAGAGGGGTAGGTAAAGCCACATGGAGCTGTAGACTAATCACATTATTGGAACCTTTTATGGTCCCTGCCCTTTGAGGTACTCTTTTTTCTCTCCATCTTCAGGCTCCTGGACCCAGGCTCCCATCTTAAGAAAACATACTCTTTGGGATAAATCTCACGTCAGTCATTTACACCTTAGTCTGAATTTAAATCAATGAAAAAATTGTCCTCTCCCAGGAGGATGGGCATTCAAATCTTTCTGGATGGAAATCATTATGCAGTGAGAGACTTGTACCCATGAAAGGGATTTTGACCCTTAACTTTGTAAAGCAGAGAGAAGTCTTAGAGGGCACAATGCTTCTACAGATTGGCAATCCCACAACTTCATCCCCTGTCCTGTTTCCAGACTGCCTAGCCTAGGTCAACTTCTTTTTTCTGTGCTCTCTTACTTTCTCCAGCCTAAAATGATCCTGGGGTTTGAGAGTTTTCGTCAACTCACCTTTACGGTTCATCTAAGAATCATAAGATTTCAGGTCTGGTGGGATGTCAGAGATCAAATAACACAAGTTTCTAGATGAAGAAACAGAAACTTAGGCATGCCGGGATAGCTCAGCAATTGAGCGCTTGCCTTGCAATCACAAGGTCTGGGGGTCGAATTTCGGCCCCAGCCCATGCAAACCCATATGCTGAACTGCAGTGCAACTGGTAGCCACTGGGATGGTGGCAAAGGTTCTCGCCTCCCATGCAGGAGGTCCTGGTTCAGTTCCTGCCCCACACAGCCCCACACTCACCTGTGTGAAAAGAAAGCATGTCACAGTTAATGATGTACAATGATGGAGATTGCTCTGGGCTCTACCCCTTTCTCTCTCTCTTAACTTCTCTCAAAACAATAAAAAATAAACAGAAATGAGAGAGAGAGAGAGAGATGAGATGCCCAAGATCCCACAGCAAGTGAAAGCAAAGCTGAGACCAAACCCCAGATTTACTGGCTCCTAGTAATGCCTTTTGCCCTATGCCACAGCACAACCCAGAAATAACTCTCAACCAAACACCAGCACTGTTTGCAAAGTGAAGTTCAGACAGAAAGCCTTTGATTTGCTGCAGAGCATGGTCCTTCCAGGGTTAATGACTCAAGCCACCTCTGTGCAGCTTGGGCGTAATGTTCCTAGGAGCACTGGATCTAGAAAAGGAGGCTTGGAACTCCTCTTATGGCTGCCGGGTCTGCAAGGTATAGAGGCCAGAGAGACCTGAACAAAGCTTGCTGTTTTCACCGTCCAGACAAACACCTTTTCCGCATTTTGCAAGAAGATGTTTGAGTTCTATTTTCCAAGCAGCCTGAAGCTCCTCATCCTTCAAAAGCAGAACCAGGCTTGACCATAGGCACCAAGCCAACTTTCTTAGTCACTTCCCTCAGCAGTCAGGCCAAGGGCCTCTCACCTATTTGAGATCAGCCTTGGTGTAAATTTGGTCTCAGTTTATCCCAGAAGTATAGGCCAAAGGCAGAGGACCAGAATCAATATGCGGCCTAGTGGATGAACACGCACTGAAAACAGGCTGCCTGGGTTCAAATCTCAGCTCTGCCACCTCCCAGCTTTGTGTCTTTGGGCTACTTATTTAACCTCTCTGCGTCTCAGGATCCTCATCTGTCAGGTACGAATAATTCTAGCACCTGCCTCCAGGACTATTGTGACAGTTAAATGATGTCAAGACAAGAAAAATACTTAGAACGGGTGCCTGCACATAGTAAGTGCTCACTTAAAGTTACCCATAATGCCATTGGTGCCTTCTTTCAGAACCTCCCGGATGTCTCTTCACCTCTTCTCCCTGAGCACTAAGAGCTTTGGTTTAAAAAGGGAGAAACATTAAAAGGACCAGGTGGGGACTTTTCTGAAATTCACCTGAAAAGCTGAAATATACTGGCCACACCCACTTTATCCTGACATCAGGCTGACACAATCCTGACGAGATGTGTGTGTATGTGTGTGTCAGAGAGAATTGTGGGTTCCCCCTCCCCCGCCTCACTTGAAATTAGCATTATTCTATATCAGGTCCTTATTCTAGAATCTTTTTTCGACAGGTTCTTTGTTTCTAACATACAGGTTAGTGCTGAGAAATAAAATAATGAGGAAAACAAGGTAGAATCCTCTGAGGGATTCATAAATACTTTAACTTTCAAACAAGCTCGGATTCTGTAGACACCATTCTCTTCATTCTCGCACTGCAACACTCTAAAGCACAAAATCTGGGTAGCCCCAAGTTGGCCCCCAGCATGGTCCAGACATCTCACCTCCTCCCCTTCTCCCTCAGCCGGGTACTGATTCCCAGTAATGGCTGAGGAAGCACTTAGTGGAAGCTGCTGTCCAGGCTGCTTTTAGAGCCCAGTTGCTACAGTTTGGTGTTTATGGGTTCAGGGTAGACTGAACAGCCAGCTGTCTACAGCAGGAAAGTCCCTTGGCTGAAAAATAGATCCCCTACTGGCCTGTGGTAAATGCCTGAAATTCCCCCATTAGCAATGCATTCCTTGGGTGGTGCTATGCCGTTCTCAGGCCACAATTTTCGAGTGAAAATGCCCCTCCAGGGAGTAACACATGAAGACCGTGACACTCATGATGAATGAGTGTTTCAGACCATTCCTGAGAGAGGAGGTCAGCGGTGGCTGGGGGCAGGGGAGGAGGAGTATGGAAGAAGGGGGAGCGGCAGGCAGAGCTGAGGGCAGACTTGAGCAACTAGCCCTTTAAAACACGGCTTCAATGTCTTGACGATCCTTCCAAGGAAAGGTGGGGCTGACGGCCTCTGACCTTGAATCTGGGTGGGCTTGTGGCTACTTCAACCAGTAGAGGATGGAGAAAGCGCCCATTGTAATCTCGGAGGCTTTGTGGTCATAACAGGCCATGCAGTTTCCCTAGAACCCTCACTTTGAGCGACCTGGATCACCGTGTGAGAAGTCCAGCTACCCTGAGACGACACGCTGGAAAGACCACCTTTGGAGCCTCACCTGCCAGCCATCCCTGCCAAGGTTCTAGACCTGTGAGTGAAGCCTCCAGAACAATCCATCTGCCTGCTGACTACCCCCGAGAGGCCGCCCTCAATGCCTGGAGGAAACGAAGAGTTGCACAAACCCTGCCCGAATTCCTGACCTATGACTCCACAGCGTATAATAAAGCCGGCTGTTTCAAGCCAGGCAGGAATGAGGTCGTTTATTACGCAGAAAGAGATAACTAGAACAGCCCTGAGCCCAGAACTGGCCTGACAGTCACAGATAGAGAGCATGGATACTCCTGGGAACAAAGTAAAGCACTCAGACAGCCTCCAGACCCCAGTGCATCTTGAGGGCAGTCCCTTCAAATCTGTCCTCCAGATGGCCAAAAGGCCATGAATTGGGGAGCGCCCGTCTTGTAGACAAATTCCACATCTATGAGCGGGTGGCAGGGTGCAGGGGGAGAGGCAGGGCCTGGACCGCGGGGAAGGCAGTCTCCCCAGCCTGCTGGGTGCCCGCCCTGCTGCAGGCTCAGCCCAGGGCGTTCAGCAGCGCATGGCAGCCAGAGCCACTCGCGGGCTGCGCTGGGCAGGGCAGGGCAGGGCGGAGTGGGGTGCGCCTGCCCAGAGGCCCGCTGTGCCCAGGAAAATCCTTCCACTCACAGATGGGTAAGTTCTGTCAGCACGTGGTTCCTGCTCTGGAAAAACAGAGATTGTTCATGAGGGAGGGAGGGTGGAGTAGGAAGGCTGCTGGTTTTTGGTTTTCTTTGTAAAATGTAAACGAGGCTGATGGACCTGAACACACTTTTTTTCCTTCTGTGGAAGGGGGAGCCACCAGGTTTACGCTCTTCCTGGAGTGTTGTCCTCTCTCCCTTCCTTGGCTTCCCCGACCCTCCTTTCCATTCGGACCTAGTTCGGGCTCCCTCCGAAGGAGATTCTGAGGGATGCCAGGACAGCCCTGCGGTTAAGCGCTTGCCTCACAATCGTGAGGTCCAGGGTTCGATTCCCGGCTCCGGCTCTTGCAAACCCATGTGCTAAACTGCGGCACACCCGGTCACCCCTGGGATGGCTCGGCAGCAAGAGGTTCTCACCTCCTGCATGGGAGGCCCCCCGTTCAGTTCCAGCCCGACACGGCCCCAGTCACCACTAATGAGGGACAACTATGGAGACGGCTCTGGGCCCTCCCCCTTTCTCTTTTTCTCACTTTCTCTCAAACAATAAAAGAAATCTAAAAAAAAAAAAAAAAGATTCTGAGAACAAAATTTGAGCATAAGAGGTTTCTTTGGAGGAAACCCAGTGGAGGACAGGAAGGAAGTGTTATTAAGCAAGAAGGCACGGACCATGCCTTCTTCACTGTCTCAACCTGGAGCCAGGCGAGCAGAGCTGACTGTCTTCCAAGGCCTCGTCTCAGGCTGTGTCTGGCCTGCACGCAGGCCGCTAGCAAGCCCTCCAGCCGAGGTCACCGGAGCTCCCAGTTGGACCCGGCGGGTGCACACAGAAGCTGGGTGGGCCGGAGACACCTGTGCAAGGCCACACCTGTGCCTGCAGCGGTCTCCCTCCCTTCGGCCCTGTCTCTGCCTTCTCTCTCCGTTCTGTATCCGCACACCCATCAGCTGAGGAGTCACTGGCCACCCTCTCTCCATGCGTTCCTCTGAGTTGCTGGGAACAAAGGAATGGCTTCAGCCCCCCTGCCTGGAGAAGGCAGAAATGACTTACAGAGGACAGACTGTTCCCTCCGGTGCACGGACAGAACTCTGTGTCTCCCATTCTGGCCTTCAGCAGAGGCAGGCCCTGGCCGCAAGCTGCCCTCGGCGGTCTTTCCAGAACATTCCTGCCCCATTCTGCACTCAGCCTGAGACCTCGCCTGGCTTTGTTAAGCCCCCGCGTTGTGCCGAGCCGGGCTCAGCTGGCATGGCTGTGGCCAAGCCTTGACACAGAGTGGTGAGGTTCGTTGTTATTTGCCGTTTCCACGGCTGCTTCCCTCCCAGGAGCAGGAGGTGCTGGAGAAGCTGTAATTTGCTAAACAGGCATTAATCTTCACATCAATCCCGAGAGGCAGGTAGAGCTTTTCAGTCCAAACACACAGGGTTGTGATGAGGCGAGGCTGGCCGAATGCGCAGGGATTTGCGCCTCCCTGGCTGAGCCCTGGCTTCCCCGGGGCTGCGGCCCACCCAGAAAGTTCTGCAGAAGGGCAAGCCGGCCAAGCAGCAAGGGCCATCCTTCTGTCCCCTGGGCCCCTCAGTCGGTCCCCAGCCCTCCCTTCCAGGACAGGGTCGAGAGCCAGTGGTGTGGCCTTGGAGGCAGACAGATCTGGGTTTGAATCCCACTGTCACTTTTCTTCATTCAACAAATGTGAGGGAGGCCCTATTATGTTCCTGGCACTTTTCGGTTCTGGGACACAGTGATGAATGTTGGGGTTTCAGAAGGGTCAATTAATAGCATTCCCTCCTCCTCCTAACCAACTGAGAAGGTGACAAAGAAGTTCCAAATGGCCTCTATTTCAGAAAAGGGTATATTGGCAGACGTGTCTCGAGATCTGTCACAACAATTGTCTGGCTGACGTTTGACCCCGCATTGATCTGACCCACTCAGCTACGGGCGGAGCTGAAGACCACAGGGAGCCGAGATGATGTGCATTTCCTGGGCAGGCTGACTCCCAACGGGGGTCCAGAAAGGGCTGAGCCCCCCTGGGCCTAGAGTCTTTGCCCAGCTCATCAGATAAGCCACTTGCTTCATTTGGGTCCCCGAAGGAAGCCCCTGAGATAAGCATGTGAATACAAGGGGGGTATTTGGGAGGTGATCCCACAAAACACATGGTCTTGAGCTAAGAGTCAGAGCCTGGATGCTACTGGGTGCTTAGGAAACAATCATTCTCGCTCGCCCCTCATCCTGCAGGCACGTACGGGCGATCCCGGGATGTGACCATTTGGCTGCCCCACAACCTCATGCTTGAGGGATGGGGTAGGGAACAGCGATATGAATGGCTATGAAGATGCCAGTACTTTGGTGCGTCTGTCCCTGACCAACAGTGACATGACAAAGACAAGGGTGGGAAGGATAAAGGGGGAAATAGAGATACTAAATGACTCTAGGATTCCACACTCCAATATTTACCACTAGTCCCCAGGCCCAGAGAATTTTGATTGTGGTCCAAAATTAGTCTTACCTCAGTGTGAGAGATTGCATAGTGCAGATGGGCACACACAAGTATATACAAATACAGATACATGCAAACATGCACGTACACACACACACACAAATATGTCTGCATACAACACACAAGTTGCCCACATTCACCCATAGGCAGCACATTCTCACACATACACAAACACACAGGCACACAATACACACAGTCATTCACCCACACACCCTTATTTCCGCTGGGGTCTGCGATCAGGCGGGAAAGATCTGACAGGGCAGCCCTGGGAATGTGACCTCTTCACTGAGAATCGGCCTTGTCTGTGTGAAGGTCTGTACCTTCCCTTCTATCCACGACTCCCGCCCTCCCACCCCCAAGAGCTACTCAGGAGACCCAGGGCCGGCTTCTGCTATTTCTGCCGCAGATTGGCAGCTCAGGAGGCGTCCAAAGTAGGGCGCCTCCCCTGGAACAGACCTGGTGGCCCTGCAGCGGTGGCGATCTCTCTCCTCCAGGTCAGGAGAAAGGTGAGAACAAGGCTCAGGGCCAGGCCTCTTCCGGGCAGTGGTGGTGCTCCGACTCCAGGCCGGTGCCCGCTCACCAGCTCTGCACTTCCCCATAGACACTCAGAGGCAAACGTGTCTGCCCAGCAGACCGGGCCAGGACCACTCCCTGTCCCTGGACAGTGGCTGTGACTTTAGCCCAGGCCAATGGGCCCAGGCACACACACACTCACCTTATCCAATGGTCAGGCCTGCTTGGCCCTTCTTGATTTGGCTTCAGCCAAGAAATGGGCCTTCTGGGGGCTGGCAGTTCTGTGGACAGCCACAGGTCCACGGGGGAGGGACAGATGTTGGTAACTGAGACAAAGGCAGACAAAGGACCCCGGATGCTGGTGTCTCATCACAAGTCCGAATGGAAGGAGCCGTTTCTTTCTAGGCCCAACTGTTCTAGGTTTCCTCCGAGCAGATGATTGCAGTGGGAGAACCATTTTTCAGGTTGGCAGCAGGTGGTGAATAGAGATAGAGTCTAGAATGTTCCAGGCTGGGCCACCTTGGAGAAAATGTTCATCAGGCCGGCAGGAAGGGAAGCCACCAGCCTGTGCACTGGCCCAATACCTGGCTGCCTCCCAGGGCAGGGGGTCCAATCCATTGCTTGTATTAAACCCACCCCCAGGGAGGTGTCCCCATCCAGTCAAATGAACTTACAACCTGGAAACTGACCTCAAATTAGAAACAAGAAAATCAAAGCGTTTTGAGTTCCATTGGTGCGTTCCATCATCCAAAAGGCCCCCGTGGGAGTGGAAAGTGAACCTAGTTTTGCTGGGAGAGCACCCAAGTTGGGACCTGTTCTGGGCTGGAAAGCAGCGGGACAATACAGCAGAGTAGCCCCACCAGGCGCTCAGGTGGGGGCTCCTCCTGGGGACCCCCAAAAGCTGGGGCAATGTGCCAGTTAACTTTGTGAGGCAAAGCACCCCAAAACATAGTGGCTTAGAACAACGGCCATCTGTTTAGCTCACGCAGCTGTGACAGGTTGTGTGGGCTGCACGCAGCAGCCTCACTCAGACAGAATGAGGGACAGGAGGGAATGAGCGTTTACTGAGCGCCTAGTACGTGCCAGGCTTTGTGACTTGTGGACTGTGGGCTCCCTCTGACCTCCAGAGAGACATTCATGGTGAGTTGATAGACCCTGGGAGGCGTTCTCAGTCAAGGACTGAAGGGACTTGGGGACAAACAGGAGGGCCTTGAACCCCTTAGGGGGATAACTCTTTTTTTTTTTTCTGTTAATTTTGTTCCAAGTTGTTGCAAATTCTTTCTTTTTTTTTTTTTCTTTTTGTTCTAGTTCAGGGGGGGTGGCGGGGGATAACTCTGAGGCACAAGGTCCTCACTGTCCCCCAGTAGTCCCTGGTAGAATTGGACTCTTTATTGACTGCTTCCCATCCCTGGCCCATGGATCGTGGTCAGCCAGGAAGCTCTGCTTCTGGGGACTGGCTGGCAGGTGGAACAAAGGGCTAATGGGGCCACAGCTGTCACCCTCCAGCAGGCTGGCCTGGGCTTCTTCGCCTGGTGGCCCAAGATCCCAAGAGCAGCAAGGAAGCGCCACCATGCAAGCACTTTTCAAGCCTCTGTTTACCTTATGTTTGTAACTCGCAAAGCAAGTCAGTGGCCGAGTCCAAGGTCAGCATGCGAGAACACGGCCAACGGACAAGGAAGGATTGGAGACAAATTTGCCATGTAGCGCAGGCGGTGTGGCAGGCATTGCCACCCAGCTTATTGAGGAGGGTCTCCTGGCACAGCCTTCCCCATGCCACACCTCGTGGGCTGATACTGGACAGGGCTGTGTGGCCCTTATACCCCCAGCCTCAGATCCAAGCACTGGGCAGCCACATCGAAGAGGCAGGCCGAGTGTGTGGATGGACTCTGAATACACATCACTTCCGGCAGCAAGGTGGGCAGCAAGATTTCAGCTTCACCCTGACTCTCCAAAGCCTCTGTGGCCTGGGGACCCTCATCAGGTGTCTTTGTTCTAGGCTGGGGACACCCAGGGCTTGTGCCAACAAACGATTGCTTTCACCTCTCTCTTTTGAAAAATGGCCCGTGTTTAAGGATTCATAAAACTTACGGAATGCATCACTGAGCCTATAACGCTGTGAGAGGCCCATGTAGAGAACAACTGAAAAAGAAGATTCATCAAACTAATTACTTCTTCCCCCACGCCCGCCCCCACCCCGCCCCTCTTTCCAGTTGGCCTGCTCAGAAAGATGTACAGCCTCAAAGGCTGCGTTC
>PVKE010022128.1:0-25845 GCA_004027555.1 Craseonycteris thonglongyai
CAGCTCCGGCCCAGGCAGACCCATATGCTGAACTGGGGAGTGCCCCCAGTTTGGTTCTTGCCGGGGCCTATGTGGGAGGCTCCGGCCCAATTCCTGCCCTGTGCAGCCCCGTGCTCTCCTGTAGAGTGAAACTAGATGGAAAACTAATGTCAACTATGGAGACTGCTCTGGGCCCTCCCCTTTCTCTCTGTCTCTCTCTGTCTGTCATTCTCTCTGTCAAAAAACGATAAATAAATAAATATTTAGAATGACACTGGGAAATTGCTCAGTGGAAGTGGGAGCCACACAGGATTATAGCCACAACTGCAGTCACAGAGGAGGCAGGGAGGGAGGTGAGGGGAGAAATATCCTGATTCTCCCCCCTTCAGACCCTCCTGTCTAATGCCTCCCACTGGCTGAATGTGCCCAGGAGCAGAAGGCTGGGGCATCTGAGAACAGCTAAAGGATGGAGAAGGGTCAGCAGAGAGCAAATTGCCCAGCCAGCGCCAATATCAGGCACTGAGAGTTCAGAGTCAAATGCACCCTTCCTGCCTACAGCAAGTCATCATGTAGGAGGGCAAACAGACAAATAAACGAGTAGCTGTAACGTAGTGTGCAAATTGCTACAACAAAATATGAGAGCACAGAATTGAGGAATCGCAGAAGGCTTTCCAATATAGCTGCCCCTTGAAGTAAAGTCTTACAGAGCAGTCCTTAGACCTGTAAAGCAGGGGCAGATGAAAGCACATGCGCAAAGGCCTGCAGGGAAGTGAGAACAGGGCAGGCCTGGGGACCCAGCAATGCTTTGGTGGGGCTCCAGCAGCTGCGATGTGGAGTCCGATGAGTCCAGTCAAGGCCAGGTCATGACAGGCGCGTTGTATCAGACCAGGGAATTTGGATATGGCCCCTCTCGTGCTCACAACTCCTTCAATACTCCCTGCCTAGTGTTTTGTTTGTAACTTCATACTCTTTCTTGAAGGACTCCAAATTGTTTAAGCTTCACACCCCACAAAACCTGGGTCTGCCCCTGGTGGGTGACACCAAAATTAGTTAAGGCAGGCTGGAATCTTTTTTGAAGCTCAATGCCATCAAAATACCACCACACTAACCCCACAAGAAAGCCAGGGGAAAATTTATTGAATCATGAAGCAGGGCTATCCAGTGGTCAAAGAAATGCACTAACCAGATCAAGGTCAAGACAAGAGAGTATGTGGTACTTGAGGTTTGTGTATCAGTTAGAAACATGGTTACATAGGTAGGAGGTCCTTTGGTCTTTTGACCACTGACATCAAAATTAGGCACACTCACATTTGGGCACTGAAATTTCAATGCATTTATGTTACAAGCATTTCCTACCCAGTATAACCAAAACTCTCAGTTAAAAATCTCACTCTGGGGAAAGCTGGGATGGCTCAGTGGGTTAAGCGCTCACTTTGAAACCCTGGGGACCAAGGATCGAATCCCAGCCCCGGCCCCGACAGACCAATATGCTGAACTGCGGTGTGCCCCCAGTTCAGTTCTTGCTGGGACCTATGTGGGAGGCTCCTGGCCCAGTTCCTGCCCTGCGCAACCCCGTGCCCACCTGTGGAGTGAAACTATATGGAAAACTAATGCTGTCAACTATGGAGACTGCTCTGGGCCCTCCCCCTTCTCTCTGTGTCTCTCTGTCTCTCTCTCTCTGTCTGTCAAAATCAATAAAATCAATCTTTAAAAAAAAAAAAATCTCACTCTGCTTTTCCAGCTAAATTTATATAATGCTGACTTGAAGGAAATGCTAACATTGTCAAATGGGTTGTCACTGGCTATTAACAGGATGTGTTAGGATTGACATAGTCTAACCTCACAGGCTCCTTCTGCTCATACCATGGCTCTAGGGTGAACTGGGAATGGCAGCCAAAAAGCTAGTGTTAATCAACTGCCCAAGTCATCTATGATTCATGAAGTAACTATTGTATGTCAGGTACTATGAGGAATAAGGGGAAAGGAGACGTTACATTTGGTCTTTGGGGAGCATGTAGCCTCATTGATGAGATAGGATGAACAGAAATGATGTCGTTAAAGGACAATTCAAGAAAATATATTCTACCTGGGTGCTAAATGATATGTTTCCCACGCTAATGAGCTAGGGATCAGTCATCTATTTATTCAGGTTCATTGTAGGGCAAAGTAGACATGAACGGTATGGCGCCATCCAAGGAATTCACCGTCCAGGTGAAGACCAGGACACCAACAATCACAGTATAATGGAAAACTGCTGTGATTGGATGCACGTGCTTGGGAACAGAGGAGCACAAATGAGGGTGAGCTTAGTCTAGTTCAGCTGGAACAAATACACTAGCCAAACAAATAAACCATGCTGGGGAGGTGTGGCCTGGCAGAAGCGACCACTCTGATGAACTCATCTTTAGAGATGAGTTTCTGACGTCTCAGGATGAATGAGCCAGAGGAAGAGAAAGAGTCCTGGGGCTTGGGAAGAGCATGTGAAAATCCAAGAAGAGGTATAAGAACAGGGCACAGTTTTGAGTGCAGTAGGAAAGGAAAAAGCGTGTATGAGGTATAAAGAATGGGGTATATGAAATGAGTAGTCTGAATTCTTTACTAGTCTATGTGCTCACGCATTTCCCTACCCCTTGGATTTGGGCTTGGCCATATGACTTGCTTTGACTAATGGGATATTAGTGGCAACGATATAAACAGAGGCTTGAAATGTGATTGGGTGGTTGGGTTACCCTATTTTGTTTCTGCCATAGCCACAAGGAGAATGTATTCTAGGGAGCTAGTCCCTCTCCAGCCAGGGCCCAAGAGGAGCAGAGCTGCCTCTATCCTCCCACTCCCATGTGGTGAGATATTACATTTATTATTGTACGCTTCCAGGATTTTTGTGGTTAGTTACGCAGCAAAGCTGACTGATAACAAGAGCACTGAGCAGTTCAGTTTAGCTAGAACAAAGGGTATAGACTTGAAAGGATGCTGATTAAAAAATAGGAATCAGGACCACACAAAAATATCTTACTGAGAGGGCATTTACCTTGAGCAGTATTTCTAGCACAATCCCCATTATCCCAAACAGCAACTGAAATTCAATGCAAAGAATCTGCTAAGACCCACTCCAATTAAGACCCTTCACAAACTTTTAAGCTATAGAACCAATTATATTACTAGCTTTCATGAAAAAAATACCAGTTATAGCTTTTTATTATTGTAATAGTCACAGCATACTAAGTACAAAGGGTAGGGATATAATTTGATGGTAATTTTAGTTTGTCAATTGTTTTTTAAAGTGATTCTGTGTATTTCTCTGGCAAATAATTTTATCCTGACTACAATTAATTCCAGAAGCAGGAACACACAAAAAAAGTGAGTCTACAAAAATCATTTTTCCAGAGGGTGCTACAATTTCAAGGTGCTTAAATCTAGATCTTATATTTTCCTTCAAAAATTTACATCTGGCACTTAGATAATTTAAAGGAGGTAGGAGAGGGAAATACCCATGTAAATGGTGAAAACAGGCAAATACTGAGTGAGCCAACACTTCACAAGTGTCCTTGAAGTCATACTGCTTGGAAATCATTCTTGGGAATGTAAGAATCACCCTGTTTACACTGCAAAGCCAGAGGCCTTGGTTTAATTTATAGGAGTGCGATTAAACACATATTCACAAATTCTGTGCTACTGCTCTCTTCAAAATATAAAGCTTAAGTCCCTTCTCCCTGAGCTGGGCTGGGATTAGTGACTCCCTTCTAATAGAATATGCTAAAAATACAAGTTGCGACTTCTGGGACCAGGCAAAAATGGGAGTGTGAAGGCCTCCTGCCTGTCCCTCTTGGATTACTGGCTCCACCATGGAAGGCAGACACCATGTTGCAAGAACATTCAAGCCCCCAGTGGAGAGACCCACCTTCTCATGCTAAGAGCAGTAGCCAGGGAAGCCCTGAGACTCCTGCCAATCGCACTGTGAGTGCGCCATCTTGGAAGCAGATCTCCCAGGTCCAGTCAAGCCTTCAGACATCCATAGCTCTCCCTGGCTGACATCTTTTTTTTTTAAAGATTCATTTTATTGTTTTTGACAGAGACAGAGAGACAGAGAGAAGGGGGAGGGCCCAGGGCAGTTTCCATAGTTGTATGTCATCAGTTTTCAATATGGTTTTGTTTCACACAGGTGGGAGGGGGCAGTGCAAGGTGGGAACTGGACTGGGGGCCTCCCGCGTGGGAGGCACACCCCCTTGAGCCCCGGGCCAAACTGGGGGCCTTCTGCATGGGAAACACATGCCAGTTCAGCATATGGGGCCACACAGGCCAGGGCCAGGATTCGATCCTTGGTCCTTGGAGCTGTAAAGCGATCGCTCAACCCGCTGAGCCATCCCGGCTTACCTCTGGATGACATCTTGATTGCATCCTCATGAAAGACTCTGAGCCAGAAACAACCAGCTAAGCCACTCCTGAATGCCTGATGCATAAAAACTGTGATCATATATGTTTTGTTACTTTAAAGAGCCAAGTTTTAGGGTAATTTGTTATATAGTAGCAGATCACTAATATATAGAGCTTCTCTCTGCAGCCATGATGAATGTAGAGTTACTTGGTAATATAAAAAATATAAATAAATAAAATCTGTGGGGAAGCCGGGATGGCTCAGTGGGTTAAGCACTCACTTTGCAGCACCGGGGACCGAGGATCGAATCCCGGCCCCGGCCCGTGCAGACCCATATGCTGAACTGGGGAGTGCCCCCAATTCAGTTCTCTCTCTATCTCTGTATCTCTCTCTCTCTATCTGTCAAAAACAATAAAAAAAATCTGAAAAATAAAAGATGATACAAAAAGAAAAGGGGATAGAGCATTCATTGCCAATACCTTAAGGTTACTATAATTTGGGAGACACAGTCCTCCAAACCTTCTGAGGGAAGTCTTGTTCCAAAGAACGTTCAAATTGGACTTTACCAGATAATTACTGGATGAGAAAAGAGAAAACACTTATCTTTATTCCCCCAGAGTTTCTCTCTCAGGATGAGAGGCAGGGGCTGGGGAAGCAGAACAGGAAGCAGGCAAACATGTATTTCAGCAGATTTTCAACAGCAATGAAAAGACTATGTCACACACAATAGAATATCAATTATAATACAGTATCACAGGAAAGACTTGTAAAGATTTAAGAATCAATCAGCAAGTTATTATGAAAGCTCTCCCAACCCTCTATCTTTAACCAAGTCGGTATGTCCTATAAAAATAATTTTTCCAGGAATAAACCAGGATACAAGGGTCATTAAGAAGTTTGACAGATGCTTACCACTGAGGCATTCCTGGCTCACAACTGTGCTGCTTTAATTCTGAATTTGTGACCAAAATTTCCTGCCAAAGATATCTTTAGTGCCAACAGCTCTTTTCAACCACAAGGATATTGAACATAAGAATCCTATTTCTCTCTCCCAACTTTGAATGAATCTGGGACCCAGATTTTTCTCATGACTGCTCATCCTTGTTGATGCACAGTAAAACTGAGGCATGAACATTGGGGACACAGAGTGAGCTTTAGTGTGTAGCATTTCTCTGCTCCAATGGTCATTTCTATGTCTCTGCAGGGGTCAGTCACTGACTTGTGACAACCAGAACATGGCTGATTCCTTTTCTACCTATGTTTGATTGGGGGAGTTCAGTTGTGATTCCACTTCTGATCCTTCTCCCATCCCCATTTTATCATTTTCTGAGTCAAAGTTCATCTTTTTCAATTTCACTAGAGAATCTTAGGTTTGATTAAAAAAAAAATAAAAATGGTCCTTGAATTTTATCTTTCTTTACTCAGTCATTAGGAATGTAGTGTCAGTGGCAGGATAAGCTCCAGGGGAGTAATTTGCCAACTTCAAAAATCCCTCTGGGACTTTACCCTCAAAGAATGACAAAACAATGAATCTAGGGAGCAAACAAAATGTGAAATTTTCTCTTGATTAAAGATGGCATTCCAACACAATGAGTATTTTTATCTTCAATAAGATATTGGAAGGACTAGAGCTCTTAGCACCCAAAATATTTGATTCTACAGAGTAAATGTAAAGTGCTAATGACGTTTATAGGAACCAATAAGATCCAATGGGGCAACTCATTGGAATGACACCTCCCTTTCATTTGCATTCCACTTTTTCCAGGCACTGGCAGGGGAAAGGCATTGCCACCTTCAACTGGTGGTAGAGGATAGTCAGTACTGAAAGGCATCTCTGGAGGAGGCCCTAGTAAGAAGAAAACATATAATGGAAAACCAAGAGATCTATTAACCCAGAAACATGAGCCTGAAAAAGTAGTTTGCATTTATTTGCATAATGCCAATGATGTAGTTGATGTCTTTGTAGATCTTCACTGTGAACACAATAAAGACAAATGCAGAAAAACTGTCATTGATAAAACTCAACTATGTCAGCCTGAACTTGTAGCTCTTGAATTCTTAGAAATTATGAAGCTTAAGTATATTCTTACCTCTTCATTAAGTTTCCAGGGTAGGTCATGCTAAGATGGTGCATATTGAAATCAATTATTTGAATATAAGCTACTTCCCTTTTACTGTTTTATAATTACACTAGAGGGCACTCTAGTTTTTATTTTTTGATTGTGTGTGAAGGTAGACTATACTATTGATTACCTACAAACTTCAATTTAGAACAGTAAAAGAGATGTTGCAAGTTATAAAAGGAAACAATACGTTTGCTAGGTTTGAGAACTGTGGCCTTCAAGGTTTCGAGTCCTTTAGCACCTCAGGACCTTTGCATATGCTATTGCTGTCTCTGCCTAAAACGGTCTCCTCTGATTCCCTTGTTGTTTTGCCAAACTTCTAAACTTGTAGGTCTCAGCTAAAACATCACAGACTGGACAGACTTAAGTCGTAGTCCCCTCTTCTTTGTTCAGATAGCTTCCTGTTTTTTGATAGCGTTGATAACAACTGAAATTAAACTATTCACGTATTGTTTTGTTTCATATCTGTCTCCATGTGAGGCACTTGGAAGGCAGGAAATGTATGCCCTGTTTACTTCTCTGTCCTTACAGCCCAGGAGCTTGCCTGATGTGTAGTAGATACTCAGTAAGTGCCGATTAGATGAATGAATGAGGACCCAGAAAGATTAAGTTGTAAGATCTGGCAGCCAAAATTATATAGCTTAGTAAGTAAACAGGATCTTAACCCATATATGATTGATGCTGGCCAAACCCCATTCTATTCATCTCATCATGCTGCTTTCTGTTAAAGCCGCATCAGAACTAGCGAGGTGGAAATGGTTGTTCTAAGATATCAGCAGGAAAACAAGATTGAATTGCCGTCCCAGGTGTCTCCCCTATTTGCCCCAGGGTGAGATATCATAATAGAAGTATTACTACTATAGGTATACAGCAAATTGCCAGATCCATGGCCGCTTTCCCTGTGACTAATTCCCCTACTTGGGCTCTCATGTAGCCTGGGCACATGCTAGAATCTTAGAAAAATCTTCAAGTGCCAACATGTGTAACCATGAGAAATGTTTTTATCACATTCACATTAATATTTACCCAAATGGTCCCCCAGCTTAATCTCCAAGCTGGTCATCTGCCAGGTCACGGATGCCCAAGGCTGTCCAAACACAGCAAACAGAGTTCACACGGAGCTTGCAAACAGTACAACTACAGCCCATTAGGACGTTCTGATCAACCCAGTAGTTCACACGTTTTGAAGTGTGGTTATGAGGAGTCATCATGCAATGGGGTTCGCCAGACCATGTGCAGGTCTGGCCTCTCCCTTGTGAAACCTCTGCTAAGCAAGGAATTCAAAGAGAGCAACAGGGCAGATTAGAACAAACACAGGTATTGTGGAATCACACACATCTGGGTTTGAATTCTGGTCCCCTATTGTTCAGCCGTGTGACCTTGGACAATTGTCAATCTAGTTGAGCCTCAGTGTCCTCACCTAAAAACTGGGCTAATACCCATCTCATAAGATTCTTATAAACATTAATAGTTTGTTAAGCAACTGGTAGTTTAGCACATACCGGTAGTTGCTTAGAAAAGAAAGCATCCTTTCTTTCTTTTTTTTTTAAATAAAGATTTATTGTTTTGAGAAAAGGTGAGAGAAAGAGGGAGAGAAGGAAGGAGGGCCCAGAACAGTCTCCATAGTTGTACATCGTTAGTTGTGACATGGTTTCGTTCCACACAGGTGGATGTGAGGCCATGAAGGGCAGAGGCAAATCAGGGGCCTCCCACATGGGAGGCAAGAACCTTCACTGCCATCCCAGTGGTTACCAGTTGTGCTGCAGTTCAGCTTATAGTTTTGCACAGGCTGGGGCCAGGATTCGATCCATGAACTTGCAAAGCAAGTGCTCAACCTGTTGAGCCATCTCAGCATCCCTGAAGCATCCTTTCTTATCAAAAACCACAGTGATGTCTTCCTCCTAATTCTGACATTTACTTTCCTTCTTTTCTTCAAGATTTATTTAATTGTTTTTGACAGAAAGAGAGAGAGACAAAGACAGAGAGAGACAGAGAGAAAGGGGAAGGCCCAGAGCAGTCTCCATAGTTGTACGTCATCAGTTTTTTACAGTTTCATTCCATACAGGTGGGCGGGGGGCCACGCAGGGTAGGAACCAGGCAGGGGCCTCCTGCATGGGAGATACACACCCACAAGCTCAGACCTAAACCAGGGGCCTTCCACATGGGAAGCTTGCCCTGGCAAGAACCGAACTGGGGGTCACACCCAAGTTCAGCATACAGGTCTACATGGGCCAGGGCCGGAATTCAATCCTTGGACCTCGGGCTGCAAAGTGAGCACTCAACCCATTAAGCATCCCGGCATCTCACATTTGCTCTCTGTATAACTGGTTTAGTATTTACCATCTCCCAACTTGCACATTGAGTAATGCTCCATATTCCTTATCCAAACCACATCTCCTATTTTATCCAAATGAGAACATGTGTATATAGGACTGAGCACAATACTGGCAGATGTATGTGGTGCCTAACTGAAAGCCATAATAATAGTATTATCTCACATACAGCCAAGCCAAAAGCCTTACATAAATCCTGCATTCAATAAATATTTGCTGATTTATTGTACAAAATAAACCATATGTGAATTCCAGTGGCTCTGGATATACAATTTTAACATAAAAATCTTTAGTTGGGTTGTTCCTCTGCTCCAAAAATTTTTGAGTTGTGTGCCTAAAAACCCCAACTTTAAACCCTAAACCACACCCCTCAATTGGTGATCAAATAAAAGCATCTTCTCTCATGTTCCAAAGACAGCTCACTTTCTGTGTTACTGCCATCCTCTATGTATTTGTGAAAGTCAGGATTTTGCTTGTTTACTGTACTCTTTAGGAATATATACAAGGATTGTCCAGAAAAAAAATCCAGCCATAAATGCATCTCTTTTTCATATTACATGGCTGGATACTATCCAGAAAGCCCTCATATATATCTACAGGTAGGTAAGGAAATTATATGATGGAAAGCCATGTTTCAAAGATTGCCTGAGCCACTGTTGGAGAACACGCCTGGGTGATTTCCCTCTGGTCTAAACACTCAAGCACTCTTGCAGAGCAAGAGAGACTAAGCCTGGCAAGAACAAGGAGAGGGCTTCCAAAAAGAACAAAGACAACTTGTGACTCGCTGAGAGTGACTCAGGCACTGGCTCTGGGCTCCCTGAGTCATAGCTGATCTATCACCAAAAGCATTAGAGGGGGTCCTGCTGACAGAGAGGGCCCCCTTCCTGGCTCTCAGATCTTTGGTGTCCTCCAAGGGAATTATGTCCCTCACTCCATCTCCTGATTTAGTGCCCTGGCACAGGAAACGCTGTCAGAAAGGAAAATCAGAGCTGGTCATAGTCAAAGTAAGTAAGTATCTAGTGAGTGCTGGTTACGTGCAAAGCAATTCAGACCGTATCCCTGTTCTCGGCGTACTAGCTCTTCATTGACACCTGATGGATGCTCAAATGGGTGGGGGAGACAGAGCATCAGGTGTTCAGGAGGTAGAGACTTCTGTAGTCTGGGGGGGATCAACAAACACTTCAAGTATGAGACCAGTGTTAAGCCAAGCCTTGAATGCATACAAGACAGAAAAGGGAAAGAAAGTCTCCACAGGAGAAACAGTGGGCACAAAAAGGCACAGGCAGAAATGCCCTGGGCCTGTGGGCACAGATCAAGAATGAATGCAAAACAGTATTATTGTAATCTGCACGTTACATTCCAGATTTTAAAAGGAATATATCCTATCCAACTCACAAAACCAACGTGACTCCTGGAGAAGATAGGTCATCATTTGCTTTTTCCCAGATCTATAATTGTATAAATTCTATCTTAGAAAATATTTATTTTATTTTTTATTTTTTACTGTTTTTGACAGAGACAGAGAGAGACAGAGAGGAGGGCCCAGAGCAGTCTCAATAGTTGAACATTAGTTTTCCACATGGTTTCATTCCACACAGGTGGGGGTGGGGGTGCGGGGGGTGCGCAGGGCAGGAACTGGGCTGGGGGCCTCCTGCATGGAAAGCACACCCCTTCGAGCCAGGGGCCGAACTTGGGGGCCAAGAACTGAACTGGGGGCCTCCCACATGGGAAGCACACTGCAGTTCAGCATATGGGTTCATATAGGCTGGGACCGGGATTCAATCCTCAGTCCCCAAGGCTGCAAAACAAGCGCTTAACCCACTGAGCCATCTGGCTTCCCTTACTTTTTTTTTTAAATCAATTGTCTCTTTTTCCATCACTTGCTTTGTAGTTAATATGTAGCCCCAAATTCCCATACCTCTTTGATCTGCTTTCTGGAATGGGAAATCTTGGTCAATGACAGAACTGATTGAAATCTGAGAGTCTTATTACTGTGTTATACAACACTGCTAAGACGTGTAAAGAGTAGGAGAAAAGGCTAAGTAGGATCTCTAGTTTAGAGAAACTTTAGTAGAAAATATAAAACTTTGGCCCATTAAACTATTAAATAAAATGCTATAGTATAGTATAGTGTACTATATACTATATACATCATCCCATAGTATAGGATGATGAGCCACAAACACTATTTAATTTGAAAATTGGAGCTGGCATGTTCTGCATAGGCACAGGCGAATCCTACTCAGCTGCCATTGGGCACTACGCAAAAAAACACAAGATCTAGGAAGTGAGTGAGCTCTCTGCTTGCCATGCCATGTGTGATGCCACATGTGTCCAGAGGGGGGGGGCATCACTTTCTGATTCTTCCACCTGGAAGGGGCACCTTTTCCTAATTCCTCCATCCAGAGGGGACATGTTTTCTCTCATTAGCTCAAAGCCTCTTAGAGGTGAGTAGGGGTTCTCCTCTTTCATACAAGTGGATATGGCTCTTGATAAACCCTTCGTAGATTACTCAGTCTTTTGACCTTGGGGATACATGAGAAGCTGAAGACTAGATGGGGTAGAATTAATTTAGGTCCATTATTTCAACACGATCATCGTACAATCACCGTTACACTCTGCTTCATTGCACTCAGTGAGGAGAGCGGCCCAGCTTACCTCGCTCTCCTGGGGTCCCTGGTACGCCTGCATTTCCGGGGAAGCCTGGAGTACCTGGGGGTCCTTGTTCACCAGGGGTTCCGGGTGAGCCTGGCCTCCCAGGCTCCCCAGGAGGCCCTTGGACTGTCCGAACTGATGAGGAATGACTGGGAATTTGGTTGAGAATGGCTGTGTATCTGGCCAGGTGACCTGAGACAAGAAGGACAAAGATAGCATTCAATCAAGAGTCACAGAAAGAGAGGACTGAATGTATTATTTGTCAAGGCTATGAACGCTTCTGCTAGACACCCAATGAGAGGAAGAGCACCTCCCTCTAAAATATGTTGATTCCCAACTTGAAAATTTCTACATTTTGCATCGGCTGATATAGCTGGATTATATTCAAGTTGCATCTCATGTGTTTGGAATTCTACAGCTCATATCAGCATCTTAGTAAACATAATTGAACAGGAGTCATACATTTTATCTTCACCTCTAGCACTTATCTGACCCCTTAAGCCCTCACCCAGTTTTCCCTATTCTGCAGCAATTTTCCCCCCAAGTTATTTGTCTTTTTTCCAGCCCACAAAGTCTGTTCCACCCTTCTGGCCATAAATTCCCAGACAAGTAGTCTATTTCAACTCGTCTCTTTGCTGCCAAGCCTTTTTGCAGGAACCTTTACTTGGGTCCCAGCTATAGAAACTCCCACTAGCTTTATTTATTTATTTTTTAAATCTGGCTCTCTCTGCTATCATCACTTAACTCAGTTATGCCTGGAAAAATGTATTTTAATAATTAGAAGTATGAACTAATAAAGTACTTGATACTATAATGTATCTTTTTGTAACATCAGGAGGCAAGGTTTACCCACACAAATGAATTTTCTAGATAACTATTACTTATTCCTTCTAAAACATTCAAATTTAAAGACTAGCAATCATTCTTAGAGGGATTATTTCTAAAATACGTTGATGTATTCTTAAGTTTCAATGATTATAAGTAGGATTGGCTTCCAGAAAACTCTTGGGGCCATCAGGAGGCACAACCATGAATGTTGGGTGGAGCCAGACACGTCTACATCTATTTTTCAGCCTCTTCCTTTGACCAGGGGATGTTCTTTATTATTCCTTTAGCTGTTATCACTTTGGCCTTGAAGTTTCCCATACAACCGTTGAAGTAGCATCTGATGCTTTAGTCTGGCACCTGTCAACTGCTGAGTATGTGAGAAAAAAAATAATCTATCCATTTGGAGAGATGAGGAAGAAATAAATGATTTGATCTGGGCAGTTATGTCAAATACCTGGACAAACACAGAGCTCTGAGACAGATGACACAGAGGAAGGTGGCAGCTATTGCATCAAGGTAGAAATCTAGGGTAATCGATACCGATCTCTTAGAGGGCTTAGTGATGCCCGCCTGTAACGCTTACGCGTCTGTAACAAAACAAAGCTTTAGGGTGTTTTTCTCAGTCATGATACTCTCGGACGAGGCAAATCCCCACTGGGACGAGTAACATAAAGCGTCTGTAACTATAGTGCACTTACTCTGGATGAGCTGTTCGCACACTTGACGTGCCACTGCTCTGACCATGGCTTGGGACTGCAGATCACCCTGAAGGGGAAGAAAAAAGTGTCCTCCTGACCGTCAGCCACAAGCCCAGGCTCATGGCTGAACATCCCATTGCTCCCAGCTGGGCTCTAGCCACAGGTAGGACTGACCCCCATGGTACACAGAGAGAAGGGGGAGGCATTCTGTCACTCATGGTGCTAGGTTCCCAAGAGCCTTTATGAACTTGAAAAGCTTGAGTATGCATCTGGTCCTGGATTCTAAAAAATTTAATAGTTTTGAAACTCTCTCTCTCTTTCTCTCTCTCTCTCTATATATTATATACAATACACATACATACATATGTATATATGTGTGTATGTGTTATATATACACATGCATGTGTGTGTATGTATATGTATGTGTGTGTGTATATATATGTGTGTGTGTACACACACACATATATATACACACACATATATATATTGACACACATATATATATTGACTTTATATTGTATATGCATTCTTACATGTTTAAACTTCAGTCACCTTCAAAGTACTTTCCATTTGACGCTATACACCTATCTAGACATTTTTTTCCACTGTTTTTGAACTCATTAATTTTGATGCCTTTTAGTGCTCCTGCCATTTTTTTTTTTGTCTCACCTCTTTCACAATAGCAAAACATTTCCCTTTGAGGACTTTTTTCATCCAGGGAAATAAAACATAGTTGCACGGGGTGAGATTGGGTGAAATGGGAGGGTAGACCACAGGGGTCATGCAGGTTTGGGTCAAAAACTGCTGAACACGCAGCACAGTGTGAGCGGGTGCCCACACATGGTGCGTGTAAGTCACTCATCATGAAATGGGCAAACACATTGAAAGTTTCCCCAAAAAATGTACTGAAACTGAACACAGCCTCTCACAACACCAGCTGTTGCACTGAGGCAGATGGGTTCCTAGAACTACTCCTCTAGGGGGGAAAGCCTATGCTACAAGGGGCCTGCCCTCCAGAAGAGATTTCCATTTTCTTTTGTGTCCTTCTCATGTATAAGTATTTAATGCCTCATTTATAGCTCTTTAGAGCTTATAAAATACAGCACTTTCTCAAGCAGTGGCTTACTTAATATAAATAACTCAGAGGATGGGTGTTAAACTCATCTCCTAGACAGACAGAGTTAGGCACATTGCCCGAGGTTTCACAGAGGTATTTGGATGAGCCCAAGGTCATTGCTGTTTCTACTGTAGCTGACAACAAAATTATACTAGCAGCTGCACAATTTTTCAAAGGAGAGATAAGGCCCCTAAAATAAGCTGATTTAAGAGTCACAGCCAGTTCTTTGATTCTAGGCCTGCCCCTGTCTTTCTGGGTGCCAATATTAGGGGCAGGAAACATTTGTCTAGAGCTTTTACTTTCCTGAAGCCTTATTCACATCTATTGTATAACAAACATCCTCATCAAATCTACTTTGTGAGTTTAGATTCTCTCCATTTCTCCGTGAAGAAGTAGACCTAAGGTCATTTAGCTGGATGGTAGGCAAATCCGCAACAACCAACCCTCCTAACTTTCAGCCCACAGAGTGTTTGCCGCTTGTAAAAGGGCTCAAAGTCAAATGTGTGGAAGAAAGAGTGGGGAGAGAAGAAATGGTCTGAGAGCAATGAATAATCATGATAGTAAATGGTTATCCTTTGTCAGGTTTATGCAATGAGAGCCGTGCAACAGGCCTGGCTGGTGAGCAGAGCCAGGCAGAGTACTTACTCGTTCTCCTCGCTCTCCCTTGGCTCCAGGAACACCCTGCAAAATTTCACATCATCAATTACTTGTAACATTGCACTCAGCCAAGCACACAGTTAGTGCATCTTTTCTTATTTTAAGACATTTTTCTAAGCTGTACTAATTCTGCAGCAAAAATAGAAAATACAACAATAGGAATAAACAAACAGGAACACGTAATCCTGCCAAGCAAAAAATAGCTCTTTTAAAAACTGGACTCCTCCAGCCTTTTAGTGCATAGACACAGTATGTTTTAAGACAAACCTGGGATCATGCTTCGTAAACATATAGTTTCACTGAATGGGTCATTCACATTTTTCTAAGCAAAACACTGGTCTATGAATTACTCTCTATTGAGTCCTCATAATTGATTACACAAATCTCTGCTGAAGAGCTAAACTGTTTCAATTTTTTAACAAATGGCTCTCAAAGGAAGGGAAAGATCATCCAACCTCAGTTCAAGAAACAGACGAGGTCTGTGAAATCCTACGGGCTCACCAAACCATCCGCGCAGACTAAGAACACATGATTCTTTCTTCCTGATCATGGGAGTGCCCACTAACATGAGTTCTCAGGTGAATTATCATTCTGTGTTGTGGCTTAGCTACTATTTGACCCGTAAGAAGCTTTACTATTACCATACTTTTTTTTTTTTTGCTGAAAAACAAAACAAAACAAAACAAAAAGAACAATGGCATTTCCAACGTTTCTGCAATGAAATCATACTTGTAATGCAAAACATGTGCCTTCCGAAGAACTTCATCTTTTTTTTTCAACTCTGAGGCAGTGGAACAACATTTACGACACTTGTATGGTCTCTATCAAAAGGAGAGTGGATGGCATTTACAGACAGAATCTGCCACACTGCAGGACTGTTCTCAGTTACTACAATCTCAACAGGCCCCAAACCAAACTTAGTATCTTCTCCCATATCTCTATGCAGGTAACAGTCACTAAAACTCAAAACCCTGGGTTTACCCATGGTGTTCAGATAAACTGGTTCTCTGGAAAAATAACATGCCCTGACTTTAGTGTTTGCTGTTACTGGATGTGTAAATATTTCTACAGTAGTTAATTTCAAGCTGCAAGTGTGCAGTCATTTAAGATGGAGTTGACAAAGGAAGAGAATCATGTCATCTATCCCACTAGCAGGTACCAGCCAGCTGGAGCCCACCATTCTTTTGCCTCTCACATGTCTATTCAATACACGCATGCACACGCATTCACACACACACACACATACTTTTTGCACTGCAATTTCTCTTATATCCACTCCTCCTACCCTATCACCCAGGTGTTACCCTCACTGTGTCACACCAGGGCACCTACAACATCCTTCTAACTAACCTCCCTGACTAACTAATGACCTTCCTTCTAGTTTATCTCCACACAACCACAAGTTTCACCATGTTCAGATACCATTAGCATACAACTTAAAAAGCTCAGTGACTATGCTCTTTCTCTATTCCAAATCACTGAGTGATTCTTAGACATCTATGTGACAAAGTCAAGGTCCTTGGATACAAGTCTGGTTATCAAGCCCCAAACTCCCTATCTCCTACTCTTCAAAATTAAAATTTCTCTTTCCCTTAGATCTGATCTATGCAATGTATGAAAATGTGGCAGGTAAGAAATGTATTAAGCATAAATATTGTAAATTAAGGATCAACAGTAGAAATATTCTATTAGAAATATTCTAACATATTTAGAGCAGCAGTTATTTGACATTAAATTTTTAGTTTCGTATATATTTAATGACAAGTCTGTGCATGGATTTCTCTTTCTATGTGTATGGTAAGATCTCTAAAACTGGGAACCGTAACTTAGCTTACTTTATGTTTTCAAAACCACCTAGCTTGTTTCTTGCATAAAAGAGTCACTCAAATATTTAAGTAAGTCCAATATTAAATGGAAATATTTATTACAAATCTAGGACTGTTGTCTTCTTCCTCTGGCCTTGAGTTTCTTCTTGTTTTGTTAGTAAAATGAAAAGAAAATATTAACTGACTTTAACTAGAAGTGTAAATCAACTCTTTAGTGTGTTGTAAGATAATTTTCTAATAGTACATATGAGGTCAATAATCAAACCCAAGAGAACAATATTAAAAAATATACACACCCACTCATACATATAATGGTACAATGGTGTTGGGCATATGGGTGTTCACACTACATTTTTTTCAATTTTGTATGTGCTTGAAAATTTTTATACTAATATTTTGGGTAAAAAGGGATAAGGCATAGAATCTGCAAGCCACTTGAACTCTCTGAGTATCTTTGTAAGATGAGGCCATTAAATTAAATAGTCTCTGGGGTCCTTTACAAGGCTAACAAGCTAGTGCCTCATAATGCAGTCATTATTTGGAATGAGGTAACACAAAGGACCAAAATTAATAAAAAAAAATACCACAGCTGGGCTTACAAGAAATATCTCAGCCTCCACAAAAAAAGCAGATCCTCACTACTTGTGACTTCTGTCAATATACAATTTAATAAGGGAGTCAGTCTGTCTAGTGTATGGACTTGTGTATCCTCATTTCCTAGGACTCTGTGTGGAACAAGTCAGGTGTTCAAAAATTGTCTTGACACAGAGACCTATGGACACACTCAATAACTTGGTGATTGCCTGAGAGAAGGGGAGGAGGGGGGAGGGAGAGAGGGAGGGGAGGTGGGAGAGGGCACCAGCATTATGGACATACTCAATGGTTTGGTGCTTACCTGGAGAGGAGGGAGGAGGGGGGAGGGAGACTTGTGAGGGGAGGGGGGAGTGGGCATCAGATATATGGTGGTGGAGGGGGACCTGATTCTGGGAGCTGGGCACATAATGCGATGCATGGGTGATGTGATGTGGAGTTGTACATCGGGAAAGTATCTAATTGTTACCAACCAATGTCACCCTATTAAATTTAACAATAAAAAAAAAATTGTCTTGAATGAATAAATGAATGAATGAATGAATGAATGAATGAATTTCACTTCAAGCATAGACAACAAGACAATCAGTGATTTATTTTAACTGGCTTGCTTGAAAAAGAAAAGGAAAAATATTTAAGGCACACTAAGACATTGGGTATCTAGATTACTAAAAAAAGATTCAATTCTGTTTAAAGGTACCCAAATTTCATCATAAAACCTTTTTGCAAAAGTAAGATTTACAAGGCTACCTCATAATTCTTTTCAGAAATAAATGTGCTGGCTATGTCCTCTTTCCTCATTTCTTTCACTTCACGAATGACAAGTCCCTAAAGACGTCATAACACCCTCTGGTAGGTCTAACTGGAGAAGAGAGCTACTGTGTCCTCACATAATAAATTGCTAGTGGAATCAGCTTTTCAAGCCATAGATGTTAAAGAAAAACAAAACTCAGCAAAGAGAAATAAGTAAATATTCCACATGTTTAACATATTAAAAAATGAAATACTGGTAGTTAATACTTAAGTGGTTTTAAAAGATTTATTTTATTGTTTTTGACAGAGAGAGATACAGAGACAGAGACAGAGAGAAGGGGGAGGGCCCAGAACAGTCTCCATAGTTGCACATCATCGGTTTTTCCACATAGTTTCATTCCACAGGTGGGAGCGGGGCTGCACAGGGCAGGAACTGGGTCGGGGTCTCTCCCAGGTGAGAACTGAACTGGGGGCACTCCCCAGTTCAGCATGTGGGTCCGCACGGGCTGGGGCCAGGATTCGATCCTTGGTCCCGGGATGGCTTAAGGGGAGCCATCCCGGCTTCCCCTTAAGCAGTTTTAAGCATGTCCCAAACACTGTTCTTGGTGCATTAACTCATTTAACTTTTGTAACTGCCCTATAAGATCAAATTATTTAATCTTTATAAGACTCCTCAAAGACAAACTCATTTATTTCTATAGCAATGCTATGAAATATTATTCCTGTTTTACATAGAAGAAAAGCAATGCATTGAGAGGTTATTCAAGTTGTTCAAGGTCACAGAAGAAGAAAATGAAAAAGTTGTATCCTGGACCCAATCAGCAGACACCCCGAGTCCACATAGTCCCCAGTAAACCCCATTGCCACCAGACACAGAACCCTACTCAATCAACTTGCTAGCCAATAACTTCTATTCCAGTGAAGATAATATTTTCACTAATTAAATCATAAAAAGCAAATATACATCCCCCCTCCACCTCAGTCTAATAATTCAGAATTAGGTTTCAACTTGAGTCTTTTCTTAAAATCCATTTTATCTTGTATATTTTTATTTCTAAACCAATACACTATTTGACACTTCCCTTGCTAGCTGTCATTGATTAAACGAGATTGTCTGAAATGTTTCAAACTTAGAGACAGTTATTACAGTGTTAACCTGAGTGATAAGGTGAATAGACAGCATCAGCTGCTGGCATCTTCTGGCTTATAGGAATAGACGTGTTTAATTGCACCTGAAGTTCTTCAGCCTCAGCCTCAGCTTGCTATTAAGTGGCTATGGGACAGAGCTAGGCAGCCTCAGTGAAAGATCCCTTTAGGGAAATATCTGTATAGCAAGAAGTTAGTTTTATTCCGATTTCTCTGGCATCCTCCTTTTGATTTTTGCAAACAAAAACAAAAATAAAATAAAAATTCCCAAGCAAATGAAGGCCCGTAACTCCACAAAAGTATGCTTTGAGGGCAAATACATCTTCCCTGCAGAGGTAGGCCAGAAAGAGTGGCATATTTTCCTTTAATTTCAGGAACACTTGAAATGTAAAGAAAGGAAAGTACAGTAGCTACACCTGTTGATTCACAGAATTTCAGTGCTGAAGGGAAGAGAAATAATTTCATGGTCCAAGCCCCTCATATTAAAGATATCTGTTAACTAAAATCAAAACATCCTGGCTCGGCTCTGAAGGTCTGACCCCCATCTATAAGGATAATCTTCAAATACTCCCTTGAACTTCAGCCTAACTGGAACATACATGTACTCCCATTCTTTCTTTCTTTTAACAAATACTTAGTAAGTATCTTCTGTGATACTGAATAGGAATAAAAACATGAATATGATAAAATTTTTGCCCTCAAAAGACTATTATGTGAGTGAAGAGATGGGCATCAACCGTTTTTTCTATTGTTTTGACAGAGAAAACGAGAGACAGAGACAGAGAGAAGGGGGAGGGCCCAGAGCAGTCTCCATAGTTGTACGTCATTCATTTTTGATATAATTTCACTCCACAGGTGGACACCGGGCTGGCACAGGGCAGGAACCAGCCCGAGCTCCCACATAGGCCCCAGTGAGAACTGAACTGGGGTCACACCCCAGTTCAGCATATGAGTCCTCACAGGCTGGGGCTGGGATTCGACCCTCAGAGCCCAGGAATGCAAAGCAAGCACTGAACCCACTGAGCCATCATGGTGTCCTGGACATCAACAGTTGAAGCATCTCAGCCTGAGGTGAGGGTGGCCTCTCACAGGAAGTGCACAGTTATAAAAAGAGAACAGCCAACGGCTCAGCAGGTAGAGAATGGAGAAAGAAGCCCAAACAAATGGAAGAGCCTCCAAAAAGGAGAGAAAAGAAAAGAAATTAATGAAACAGTATTACACCAAGGGCTGTCCGGAAAGTATCCATCCGTGTAACCATTCTTGTTATATTGACAATGGCTGGGTTTCTTTCTGGACAGCCCTCATTTGGGAAGCTTTAAACAATTTTGCGTGACTCAACTCCAAGTGGAGGGATGATAGGAGATCAGGTTGGAAGGGGCAGTGAGCGCCCATAGTGAAAGACCACATACACCTGGCTGCGTATTTGGGACCCATCCTCTGGCGAGAGGGATCCAGTGAGGAGATTCAAGCCAGGGAATGACATACCAGAGTTGTACTAGAAAGATCTCCTGGTGGCTGCGGAATGGACCAGACCAGGGGGCTGGTTAGTTTCTTGAGATAATCTTGGTGACAAATGAAGAGGGCTTAAAATAAAATTGTGGCAGGGACAATGAAGTGAGAGAAATACTTGAAAAAATATTAAAACGTACAACTATAGGGGGTGTCCTATGTTTGCTTCAAGTTTACTCTATTTTTGTGGGTGGAAGTCACACCCATCTTCCGAGATCCCTTTGAAATTATGCCTCTTTCAGGTGCTGCTCTGCCCCCCTCCCCCGAGCTCATGGGCTGTCTCCCCTCTCTGTCTCTCCATTCAACTCTCTCTCTCTCTCAATAGACCTTTGATAGCCACATTTTTGTCTTTCTCTGAAGGCATGTCTCACTTTCTGCCTTTTTAAATATCTACCTTTATTTTAAAAAATGAGTCTCTTTACATTGTTCATGAATTGGAATACATCTTGGTCATTTTTTGTACCCTTCTGAATTCTTCTCCCCCATGAATCTTGTACATATTGTGGCTACGCAGGAAATATTTTTAAGGGAATTAATGGGGAAACTAATGTCCTGAGAGGCTAGATCAACTGCTTCGATGATGAGGCTCACACAACAAGTTAACATCATGCCAGGGCCACACCTAGGGCCCAGGTGCCCTGACTTCTCATGCCGTGTTCTTTAAATGATGTAACAGGACCTACTACCTGTATTGGTTTCAAACAACACACGTGGCCCCTTCTTCCACGTGCTCCACTGTGGGCTGTCTCCCCGCAGAGAGGACTATAGTTTAGACCAGGCTTACACCTCAGGCAGGGACGCTGACCACAGAACATCAGTACACATTCCACACCCCCGGGAGTCAGCGGCTGAAGTCAGCGCGTATGGCAGCAAGCGCTCCTGGCACTGACTGTAGGAAACGCGGTGTTATTTTCAGTGGGGCAGTCTGTCTCTCTTGGTCTCTTTCCCTCCTGCCTTCCTAGACAGACATCCCTGGGAAAACAATCAAGGCCTTAACGCCATGACACCGAGACCGTGTTACTGGTCACACCCATCTGGCAGCCAGGAGGCATCTGGTTGCCGGGGGCCCCAAACACAGGGAAACATCTGGGGTAAACAGTTCAGAGAACAGCTGTCTTTTGAGAGGGTTCCCAAAACCTACTGAGGCACCCCTACCCAGTGTCTGTAAAACCAGACAAAATGACTTCTGATTGTGATAAAAATGCCACCACCAAGGGCCCTTTTCTGTTGATTTATAAGAATCGAAGGTAATATTATTAGCAGGTGTTTTATTTCTGGAAATGAGATTATTGATATTTCTGCGTTCTCCATATTTAGAGTCAGTTCAGGGTTACAAAAGGCCAGGTGGATAAGCAGGGCGGGGCTCTATTTCCCTGACATATTCCGTGCCTCACTCTAACCCTTGTCACCCCACTGTCCTCTCTCATGGTCCCCAGAGCCTGCTCTTCTTTCTCATCCAAACCCTCTTGGCTCAGGACCAACCTAGATTGGATTAAGGAAAATTGGTTCTTGAAGTCGGGAAGAGGGCATTGCGTGAGGTCACTTCATGCACACATACAGCTATTTCCTGTCTTCCTGTTTAACCACATTAAATCTTTTTATTTGTTTGTTTTTTCTTGTTTCATTTCAGGATGCCTCAAAAGCCTTTGAAGACTTTCTGAGAAACAAGTTAATATACATTGTCACTGAAACTCAAAGCCCTTGTTCTCTGAGCCCAGCTGATATATTGTTCTGGAACTCTTATTACTAGGAGCATTTAGGGAAGCTGTCGGAAGCCGGGTAGCAGGGATAATGTTTTCAAATTATCTCTCTGGTGAGAAGTAGCCTAGAATCAAATGAGTAGATAAGTTTTCAGTGAAAGAATGGTGGAGACAAGAATGACTGTGCTTGTGTGTCTCTGTGCATGCATGCATGTGTACGTATATGCATGCATGCTTCAGTGTGCTTACACATGCGAGTGTCAGTATATGTTTCCATGCACATGACCATGCTTGGTATTATTATTCTGGATTTAAAAAAATATATGTGAAGATAAAGCAATTAATTTTCTTCTGTAACCCATTGTCAGCTTGATTTGAAAAGAGATTTAAAAGTGTTTAGAACAATGACAATGCATTTGAAATAAGTATACAACTGCTAAGTAGGTCATTTATTTGGGCGTGTAAATTAGGATGTGTTTGCTGAAATCTGAAGGCACTTTTTATATCTTGTATGTGTTCATGTATCTGCACATGTGTCATGTGAAGTGTAGCTTAAAAATGGACTCTGAGGATGATATAATTTTGTTGACATGCGTTTCAAAAATAAAGAGTAACATGCCTGGGTAGCTAGAGGGAGACAGGTGTCTTTTGGAATGAGAATCAATGTTTCTGTTATGTCTTATTCACTGTGGTAGGCAGAAAAAGACCCCCTGCCCCCACCAAAATAAAGGGGTTTATGCCCTAATCCTGGACGCGGGGACTATATCACTTTATGTAGCAAAGGGAACTTTGCAAATATGATTTAGTTAAAGATTATAAGTTTACACAGGGAGACTTTCTCAGGCTGGCTGGTGGCCCAAATGTAACCACAGAGGTCCTTAAAAGCTTAGAATCTTTCTGGGTTGTGTTCAGAAGAAAATGGAACTGGAAGAATGTTCAGACATGTAACATGGTTGGCTTGGAAGAGGGAAGTGGTTCGTGAGCCAAGGAGTGTGAGAAGTCTTCAGTAGCTGGAAAAGGCCAGGAAATAGGTTCTTCCCTAGAACCCCCAGAAAGAAGCTACTGACACCTTGCTTTCAACCCAGTAAAACCCGTGTCAGAATTCTGATAGAACTTTGTAAGATAACACGTTTGTGTTGTTTTAAGCTACGGAGATTGTGGGGATTTGTTATAGCAGCAATAAAAATGTAATTCATTGACCTTTCTGACCTGCATCCTTCAGATTCCCCTGCTCTAAGAATTCTTAGCATGGTTGTAGTGGTGTACACATTTATGTGCCTCGATTATGTTAGTTTATAGATACAGATTTAGTACATCACAGATAACATCAGAATGCTGACTAATACCTACATCCAGAAGGAAAAACTTGTGAGTCACAGAAGATGCCAAGTGTGGCTTTGGAAGCCATGCAACAGAACTACCTTGTTTTACAGATGAGGAAAGAGGTCCAGATGGTTCTCTGCCTGTCCTCCCCTTCCAACCTCCCATTGATCACATTTAAACACCAATTTAAGAGATTAGAAGCACAAAGTGGGAGGTACTTTGTTCTAACCACTGTGCTTTTATTTAAACACCACTGTATGCTTATGTGTGAGTGTGGCTTAATAGGAAATTCTGTCTTTCTTGTAGAACTTAGACAACAAAAACCTACTCCCACATTCACTAACCCTTGACTTTCTTAAACCTTGTTTCGTTTTTTGCTTTTTTTACCCAGAAGACAGGTCTAATCAACACATGCTATTGTACTCGATCCCTGTGTAGATGGCATTGAGTTTACTTAGCCAAATACAGAATAACAAATAATGGAGAACTATATATAAGCAGAAGTGTGGCTGATTATTCCATTTTGGGACCATTTGTCTTTAGCCATGACATATGTATCGTCTGATCTCAATCTTTATTCTAGGAGCTCCTTTGTTTTTCTATATGGATTCTTACAGTGTTGAAGACTGAGTAAACGTTTCTGACCAGCAGAGATGCTGGCAAATTTAAACATAAATAAACCAGAGGGGTGACTGGGCGACCCCCCTGACTGGCTACTGCTGTATACTCACAGGTGGTCCTAGGGAGCCTTGGGGTCCCACGCTCCCTGTGATCCCTGGGACTCCCGGAGCTCCAGGAATGCCCTAATAGAGAGGAAGATAAAGGGGCAAAGGTGAGGATTCCCTCATTCTCATGGAAGACAGCCAGCTCCTAAATAGGAGGAAAACACACACCAAGACTGCAGGATTCATTGCTCATTCTTGGTCCCAACTACCAAATAAGTAGGAAAGACTTTTTGAGATGGTGCCACACTAGCAGTCAAGGGCAGTTCTTTCAAATTCAAATCTTATCTGTGTCTAATAGAAACTTTATCATTGCAGGTGACCTTGTGGCAAAATGGCTCAGAGATCGAATGGTCAAGCCACATTATGGATGTATTATTTGTAAAGATTGTTTTAGGAAGAGCTTTGTACCAAAGGGCGAGTCATTACACTGTTGCAAAGATGGCTGCTGAGGTGAAAGATCTGGCAAATAAAATCTCAAAAGAAACAAAATGCTTTGATGGGGAATATATCCCAGCAGTTTCCGAAAATACTTACAATTGGCCCTGGGGGTCCCGGGGTGCCAGAGGGCCCATCCTTTCCTGGAAAGCCCTGGGGAAAAGAAACACAGTGTATCAACTACACAGTTGATTTAGATGGCTTACAGCAGGGATTCCCAACCCTGTGACAGCGGGCACGCCCGTGGCCCGATTTGTGTGCACCCACCATTATTTGACGGCATCAGAAGTTTTTCATAAACACTAAGTAAAACTATCATTTATTTTTATACATTTGTTAGAATTTTAAAATATTGTGTGAGTATCTACACAGGTTTATTATGTTCGTTGGTATGTTTGCGATATCGTATGTATAAGTTTGTCCCTAGCTTTCGCCTTTGTCCATGTCACGTCTTGTGTAGCCGCTGCGCTCTTTAAACTCTCCTCCCCCCACCGGGAGATGCCAAGTTGCCGTTTGGATTGCGGTTGCTGGACTGATCGGGTCGTGACGGTTAGCTAGGATCACAGGGTTTTTATATGTTCGATTTTAAATGAACTAAAAGCGAGGTAGGTAATCTATTATTATGGTGGCAATTTGGTATGATATTGTAGTTCTATAACTATTTTTATTTTTATTTTTTTAGTCCTAAAACGAGTGGACCAAATCAGAGAAAACGAACCTATAATTTTAACACAGACTAGGAGGAATCATATTGTTTCATTCATTTAAAAGGTAAATGCATTTGCCTGTTGTGTGGCAGTAGTATTGCAATGCCAAAAAAACGTAATGTTGAACGTCACTTTCAGACAAGTTATACCACTTTTGATACGAATTATTCACTTAAATCTGAAGTAAGAAAGAAAAAAATAAATCAACTAAAATGAAGTTTAACTACTCAACAGACTGTTTTCACTAGACATGTGGAAAAATCTAAAAAGGCAACCATTGCTTCTTTCAAAATTTCTCACATGCTCGCAAAGAAGAAAAAACCTTTCCAGGATGGTGAATTGTTAAAAGAAGCATTTCTGACTGCTGC
>PVKE010022129.1:0-25855 GCA_004027555.1 Craseonycteris thonglongyai
GAGGATCGAATCCCGGCTCCGGCCCAGGCAGGACCCACGTGCTGAACTGGGGAGTTCCCACAGTTTGGTTCTCTAACTGTCTCTGTCTCTGTCTCTCTCTCTATCTGTCAAAAAGTAAAATAGAAATAACTATGCACTGAAGACAAAAAGATAATTTCTCTCTATAAATGTGAAAAGATAAAAAAAAAAAAATTTAAAAAAAAAAAAAAAAAAAAAAAAAAAAAAAAAAAAATTTAAAAAAAAAAAAAAAAAAAAAAAAAAAAATTTAGAATTTTTTCTATCTTGTGAAAATCTTTAAATAGTAAACTCTGGTTATCTCAAAGGCCTAGATCTCTCTGAGAGGACCACAGGAGAAGATTTATGGTCAAAAAATTAGATTCTGAGTGGAAGAGGAGGGAGGGGGAGCTAAATATATGGTGATAGAAAGAAAGCTAACTCTGGGTGGTGAATACATATTATAACACATAGATAGACAAAGTACTGTACAGTTATATACCTAGAACCTATGTAATTTTTACTAACCAATGTAATCCCAATAAATTTAACAAAATAAATGAATAAACAACCTAGATTCTGAAGAAACTGTCAAAAGTTAACCAAAAATCAGTGACAGCATCATAATTCTGGCTACCAAACAATTTCCTTCAGACTGGAATATAATTCTCAAAAGAAAACAATAAATAAGTTCTAAAGCATTCAAAAAACTAAATACTGTAGCCTGGATTGAAAAAATATTACAAATGAAGAATTTTCAGTTTTCTGTCGACAGGTAGTAAAACACTCACAGTTACTAATTTTTCTTATGCTTTCTTTAAGACTAATGGGAGATAAGAGTAACAGTATAAAGTGGCCCTAAAAACACAAAAGTCTTGTGTTTTATTCAACCCTTTCCCTAAAATGAAGTGTAATTCATATACAACACACTTCTAAAGCTAAATGGAAAAATAGTGAAACAAATATAAACGATCTAATTATGATTCAAATCATTCCTATCACAAACTTATAAGGTACCCTTAACCTCAAGCACTAACAATGTGACACTTTAAGCCACAGAATACCTACCTTTTTATTCCATTGCTATTGTCACAAACGATACTAACAACCTTCTCATCAAAGGATAAATTTCAGATAGAATTAAAAGCATCTTCCAAGTACCCTTGGAATCCCACACTGAATAGCTAGCTGTCTGCTCAGTGTTCTTTCACTTAAGCACCTCATAAAAGTGTGTGGGTGAGCCTGTGTTACGCAAAATAGGTAAACACTATACAACTTTAGATTCTATTGGCTGAAGTGAGAATTCACTTCTCTCTCTCACCTCCTTAAGGAAATCTGTGGCCCAGAAAGGAAGAAATGGAAGTAAGGGGGAAACACAAAACAATTTTTAACACAGGCTTATTTTCAAGTTATAGAATAAGGTACTTCAAAAGGGAATATTCTATTTCTTAAAAGACTAGTAGATTACCTACATAAATGTCAGAAGTATAACTGAGCTACTAAACTACCTTTTCATGATAGTGTAAAGAAAAGATAGCCTATTTTAATAGATTGAGCACAATACTCAATCTATTAAGGAGTGCTCCATTAGAAAAACAAAACAAAAAAACAAGAACCAATACAATTCATATGTGAAGAAAGAGTGCCCAGTTAGCATTATCAAATGAATCAGATTTGGGGGGTTTCGTTATAAAACACTATATTATCCCAAGCATAAGAACAGGTAAAAATTCAATCACATTTTCAATTGATCAAGCTTATTTCCAGCTTTATATTTTAAAATAAAATAAACCAGATACATGTGGTGCTCATGAACAGCAAAAATGGTGTTAAAAGAGAATAGTACCCAGAGGTGAGTTGGGATTGTACAAGCTTCATCAAATAGCTACTAAAGCACCATACTTATTGACCTTAGATGATCTTAGACTATTCTACGTGTAAACTTCATTTTAGGGTTTCATTTGCTACTCCAAATTTGCCTATAACTTCTCTTAAGAAATGTGTTTTCTTACAGTAAAGGGTTGTGCAAGGTACTGGTCTATTCCTTGGCAAAGTCAAAGGTGAACCTGCTTTGTGATTAGTTACATTTAAGTTTTTTAAAGCATGCTAAATTAACTCATAAGAGTAAATATATTCAATAAGCAACATATGCACACCATCTATACTATCTACCCATTAAACTGATACTCAATTTGAGTCTTTGGGTCAATTTTTTCATATAAAAACACTTTTGATAGTCATAAGTCTAATAGTACCTCATTATGCAATGCCTTGGCACAAAATGAACCACTCTCTACTTCACAGCACCAAATTTACTTCTGTTGTTCCCGGCATTCCACAACTGTGTCACATTCCCTAAAGTTGTTCTTCAGTAAATCTGCATAACAATTCTTTTGTTTGTTCTGCTAGAAGCAGGCCCACTTAGGTTACTGTGACATATGCCTATTCAGGTATCCTGCTTCTGTCCAAAGTAGATACAGCACATCCAGTCCAGGAAACATGTTCATGCAAATGACCTGGGCATATTCTAAGATTCTGCTGTTTGGTGAGCCTGCTTTGTCATGTGATGCTAGGCTGATGAAACTGCTGAAGAAGCCATGTATGACAGGTCCAATACTCATACTAAATAGAATGTAGTTGTGATTGACTCTCTAAGCCACCACAAAACCAACAACAAATAGTAAACAGAATGTATTTGTGACTGACTCTTTATGCCACAACAAAGCCTGAGGACCTGCCATTTTTTAAAGCACCATATTGACTCTCTTATTAATTGTGGGAGTGTAGTATGTCTTGTTCAACTTGTAGGGCAACTAAGATGCTCATACACTATCATCATGAATTACCTTAATGAGTAAAAAAAGCATTAAGAGTATAAAAATTCCTTACATATTTCAAGCTCTATGCTTATATAAATAATCTCCCAAGAGAATATATTTTTCTTAAAGAGCTCTAAGCAGACATTAAAAACAAAACCTCTATATTATCTGAGTATGAAGAACTATTTTCATGATAGGACAAAGACTTATATTCATAAGGGAGAGAAGGACTAGAATTAATTTTCTAGCTTTTCTTTCCCAATCTGAATTAACCATACTTTTTGTAAAGAACTTTCTTTTTGTTTTTCACATGTGCTTTATTTACAATGATGTCTGATTAATAACATCATGGAGGTGAATCAAAAATCAAAGATAAAACTTTAAGGAGCTTTCTTGACCCGTGGGAATCAAAGTTACCATACTTTGGCAAATGAACCTGATTCTAAATGACCTTTCCCCTATTCTTCCATTATCTGACTTCATTTACAAGTATCTAACATTTCCTTGTCTTCATCTACAATGCCTATACTTCTGGCAATTACTTCATTTGAACTCAGAGACCAATGACAAACTCCCGATAGTCTGAAAATATTTAAAAATCATTCCAGGAAAACAAAACAACAAACAAAGAAAAAACCTAAACACAACAAAGTGTACTTACCTCACAATTTCTAGGCCTTTTCAGATGTTTTTTTCTTATTTTAGTTGCAGCTTAGGGTTTTGTTTCACCCTTGGACACAACTGACCTCTGAGAGCTTGTTTCTGTTCTAATGATCTTTGAATACTTCCAAGGATGTAATGAAGGACTCATTCCCTACAGTCCCTTTGCTTCTAGCCACACCCACAGCAGGTGTGTAAATTATTCATCCTTTAGTTCCACCTCACCGGTGACACTTAGGTCATGTTCCTCTAACCCATAAGGCAAACTCATATGGATGGCATTTGCTGTTCTACAATAAGTCTTTATTGAATATCCACATGTGCCCAGTTTTTTTACTTGCCAAATCCATCTATCTCCAATCCTTCTGAGAAAAAGATACATTGTAGACTAAGATTTTTCAACAAGGCATAATTCTTTCTTGTTGGATGCAAGAAAAAGGAGAAAAAAAAACCACAATAGTTTTACAGTATCATATATTCACATTTTCAATATCCTATTCAACTTGTGTTTAATTTTCCTCTCAATTCCTTCATTTTATAGGTGAGAAAAATCTATATCCAGAGAGGGTAAGTAATCTGATGAAGGTCATAAGGCTAAGCAATGGAGCTAGCTAACAGATCTTTTGACCTTTATGTTAGTTTGTTTCATTAGTTTTGGAGGTGATATCACAAACACTAAAAAAACAGAACAGTTAGCCAACAAGTAACTCATACCTTATATAATGTTAAGTATTATCATGAGATGGCCAAATATTCAGCTTTAGCTTTATTCCTTGTGCCGTGTTGTTATAATTTCATACTATAATAAGAAAACGGAAAACTAGACACATAAAAATAAGTATATCATGGAGATTTGTTTCTTTTGGCTTACCAGATGGGCCATACCTCCCTGAATTGGCTGTTGACACTTTCACTTTGTGAACTTTGCTATCCTGGAATCTCTTTTAAACAAATCAAAGAAATATAAGTATCAAAAGTACTGCAATAGATAATCCACTGAATGGAAAAAAATATTTGCAGATCACATATATGCTATAGGTATATCTATACTATATCTATCTATCTATCTATCTATCTATAGAACTCTTGTAATTAAACTAAAAAAATAATCCAATTAAAAATTGGTAAAAGGTCTGAACAGATATTTCTCCAAAGATATACAAATGGCCAATAACAACATGAAAAAAATGCTCAACATCATTAGCCATTAGAGAAATGTAAATCAAAACCACAATGAGATACCATTTCATACCCCTAGGATGGCTATAATAAAAAATATAGATAATGACAAGTATTGGCAATAATGTGGAAAAGTTGAAATACTGAGGTAAGAAAGTAAAATGGTGCAGCCACTTTGCACAATAGTCTGGCAGTTCATCAAAAGATAAAGCAAAGTTATCACATGATTCAGGAATTCTATTCTTAAGTATATTTGTATATCCAAGAGAAATGAAAACGTATGTCCACACGAAGACTTGTGCATGAATGTTCATAGCAGCATTACTCATAATAGCCAATAAGTGGTGAAACAACTCAACTGTTCATCAACTGATGAATGAACAAAATGTGGTATACCCATACAATGGGGTATTATTTAGAATTAAAAAGGAAAAAAGTACTGACACATACAACAGAGATGAACTTTGAAAACATAATGCAAAGTGAAAGAAGCCAGTCACAAAGGCCTACATAGTATATGCTTGATTTCATTGATATGAAATGTCCAGAATAGGCAAATCCAGAGACAGTAAGATTAGTAGTTTCCTAGGGCCAGGGTGGGTGGTGGGTATTGTGGGGAGAGGGTATTGGGGGAGTGATAGTTAAAAGCTATGGGGATTCTTTTTCAGGTGATGAAAATATTCTAAAATTGGTTGTGATATTTGTACAACACTGTGATTATACTAAAAACCAGTGAAGTGTACACTTTAAGTGGGTAAACTGTGTGGTATATAAATTATATCTCAATAAAGCTATTATAATAAACTTAAAAAGCATTAACCACGTTAAGAAAAAGCCTGCCATAAACTCAAGATCACTGGATGCTGGTATACATCTGGAATTCAAATACTGACTTTTTGAAGAATAAAATATCAGAACTATGCAACTTTAGACCTTGAATAAATTTAAAAATTCTAGATATTGTTAACTCCTACTTCTAGAACCAGATAAACTGAGAGAATATTCATTTGAACATTCCTATAAGATACGTTAAGTTTTCATAAACACAGCTGAAGACTTTCCCAAACCCACTGCTTTTTATACCAGAAATCACAAAATTGACAATTAGGGTAGGGATTTTTAATCTCATATTGTTTCAATGCAGACATGGGTTTTTGGTTTTATGTTTTTGCCAACATCTTTTATCACTCTCAATGAATGCAACTGAAGGGTGTCTCTAACACCAATCAATTAATTAATTCTCTGGCACCAAGTGGATGTCCAACAACTCAATTCAATTCTGACACTACCTGTAGTCCAGATCCTACAAGTTAAAGGGCTCAGGCCCACAACATTGCCCCACTTCAGATGTCAGTCAAAAGTCCAGGCTACTCTTCTAACTGATTGGCTATAAATTGGAGATTCTCATGCACCGCTCCTTGTGTTCCATAATTTACTAGTACAGCTCACAAAACTCAGAAAAACACTTCAGTTATGGTTTTCCAGTTTATTATAAAGGGAGATACAGTTTACAGTCCTATTTGGCTAAATAGCTAAGGATAGTTTAAAAACTAGTACTTCTAGATTACAAAATGCTAAAATCTCTCCACAAACTGGATTATAAAGTGCTATACTTTTCCCAACATTCTAGAGTAGCACTTTCCAATAAATATTTATTAATGATTTCTCCTAACAACAGCAATTGTAGGCTTCCCTTGCAGTTTGATTAACTTAGATATTGGAGCAATTTTCAAACTGGGGCTAAAGTCTCCCTACTTTTAATTTTGTGCACCTAGAGACACTAATAATGCAATTAGCATTCCAACAAATACTACTGAACATTCACTATGTCAGAAGCTTTAGGAATATTCAAACTAATGCAATATGTATAATTCTCATCAACAACTGCTTACTCACAGTTATGAAAAGAAAGGTGTAAGTCACTTAGCCCAACCCAAATCAATATAGGAGAGATACCATACTAGTATTAAAGCAAAAGACCATAGGTACTACTGTAAGACTCCAAAGGAAAGTGTGACTATTTTGGTGGAAGAGGAGCCAGGGAAAGCTTCATAGAAGGAGGGGTATGAGTTGGGCCCTTGGAGACAGACTATATTTTGGTAAGTGCACAAAAGGTATTTCAGATGTTAAAAACAGCATACATCAAGATAAAAAGGCAAGGGGGAAAACACCATACTGTGTGCTCAGGGAAGAGTAAGTTAGTAGGTTCCCTGGTGTGCAGGGTTTGGTTAAGAGATCAATAAATGGTATGTCTGGATATCAAGGACTTAGCTCAGTGACTATCAGCAAGCACCAAATAAATGCTTAATAACTGAATGAGATGCAGCTGAAAAGTAAAGAAATGACTGACACAGTGGGCCTTAAATGCCAGGGTAAAGAGATCAAACTTTACTCTGGAGTTAATCAAAAGTCATTAAGCAAGATTTTAGAAAGGGGGAAAAAAACAAACAAGTATTATCTACTATGTAACAAGTACTAACAACTTCACATTTGTTAAACTCAATCTTTACAACTATCTATGACAGATAAGAAAATCAGGCTAAATAATTTGCTCAAGGTCATTTAGACACTAAGTGACAAAAGCTGAGATCTGAATTTAAGCACCCTTTCTACCATTCTACATTGCAAAAGTCAATCAATCAATCAAATCAGGGCCAGAAGATGTCTAGAAACAATGCCTAGGATAAAAATGTATTATGTCAAATAAAAATTTTTTGTTTGTTATTGCCTTATGGTAAAATGGGTTTTTGACAAATTTGGGTGAAATGTTGGGATAGTCTGACTCAAAATATAGGCTATAATAGACACATAAAATTTATTTTGAGGATTCTTGGGATGTCATCTCAAAGAAAGTTATCTTTATCAGCAGACTAAACTGATATGAGAAGTTAATCTGATGATGGAAAAGGAAATACATACCAAATGCATAAGACAAAATGGATGATGTAATACATAGAAAGCCACAAAAGATACAGGCAGCATGGCTCCTTTTTCTAGTAATTGATTCTCCTCATGTCTTGGTAGTATTTTACTGTACACGTAAGAAAATTTGTATTGATGAATACAGATGGCTGGTGTGGGCTCCCTCATCATTTGTGTATGTTGTTGTTCAATTTTCCCAAGAGGAAAGGCTCTTTATCTAAGGAAGGTAGGAGACCCTTGAGGTAACCAGATGGGAATGAATTTCTGTTTGCTTAGGTTGAATGGATCAAGAGTTCAAGAGAATTGAATGAGATGAAACACAGGTATGTAAAAGAAATAATAAATTATATAAAGCTGGAGGATGCTCATTAAACTACTTAAAACTTGGACAGGCCAAATCTAATCAAAAAGAATCTCTCTGTTTGATGTTAAATAGGTTTTTCATATTTTCAGGTTCTGAGACCCAGGGCAAATTTGACTAAGGATGAGTTTACTTTTAAGGATTAGGAGCCAGATGAGGTGAAATGGAAGAAAACTAAAAAAATCACTCATCAATTATTATTTTTAATATCTGTACAGCAAAATGTAAAACCTCATTTAAGAATTTCAGTTCTGTGTAAATACAAAATATGGTAATTACATATTTCTCTATATACTCGTATCTGGACCATCGAGAAAATCTCTTTACACTATACATGTTTTTTTTAAATAAAAAGACTACCAAGACCAGAAAAAACATTCCCTTAAAACACATTAATTTGCAAAATTCCAGGCTGTTATATAACCCTTTTGTTGACATCTATTAAACAAGAACAAAACAAGGAAGAATAAAAGCACAAAACCCATCAAATTTCAAGCCATTAAGAGTAGATTTAAAAACGCTTCTAAGAGGCACAATTCTGTATAAATTTGTTGGGAGATTATGCTTTAGTAGATTATGACATCAGAACAATGTTTCCTAAACAATGTTCAGTCAGTAAGGTTTTTAACATTGATGGCTTGAATTGGAAGTGAATAAGTCTTCTAGAATTTTGTTGTCTTAAAAATATATTAAATTAGTGCTGTTTTAACTGGTTTTCTAACTCTATTTCCAATGGGTCCTTGACTTCAACTGCCATTTTGCTAACTATACTTCTTCTTGATGTCAAAATATTGCTGTCCCTGAATATGGAACTGGAAATTTTAGGTTGTTGACTCAGTTAACATTTGAAAGTCAGAATTTAGCTTCCTCTAATTACTTTAGTTAGGATTGACCACTAGAAAGGAATTGATCCTTTTTTCAAACTGGTTCTCTATCTTAATTTATCTTTATTCGAAACCAATCACCTCAGATAAAATTAAGCTTTTCCAATACATATAATTTAGAATCTATATCCTATACTCTGTCTAGATCTCTGAAAAATGGAACAATCAGACTAAGATTGGGAAGATGAAAAGTAACCAGTTTTCTGCACACTCAAAACTGACAACCTATTTGTAACTAAACTGTGATAAGAAGGTGTGAGGGGTGAGGGGGTAATATAGTTTTAAAGCCTAGAAAAATAATGCTGTCTTAAAATGAAATTTCTAAAATTGAGGTTAGTTCATTGAACATTTATGGAGTGTCTACTATGGGTCCGGTAGTATGGTAGGAGTTGTATTAATAGATGGAAATTAAATGAGAAATATTCCTATCTTAACAGAGCTATTAAAATTAGGAAAAACATTTCACCCTCTATTATTCTGTGATTTCCTACAGTCTTTAAGCAAATAAAATTATACATGACATACTTCTATGCTTTTAAAACTAAGTGATCAGATTTGCAAATGTACTTTTTCAAAGTACTGCATGCATTTTAATCGCCACCACACATTTTTCTGTCCCACTAAAAAAAAAAAAATTTAACAGGATCTCAAACTTTCCTAAAATTTTACATATTTAACCAAGTTACAGACTGAGTTGAATATGATACCTATGAGTTTTTCTTCATTCTTAATTTGCTTCTATTGTTGTCTTTAATTATTTGTCCTAATTATGTCTTCTGCCTCTACTGGAGTTTTATGGTGGAGCATACTCATATGATATAGCATGTTTAAAGTTCTATTCACATCTTTGGATTTCATAAAACATACAATTCTCAGTGAGAATCTCCTCTATTAATACATATTAACATTTGTCAGCAGTGGGTTTTATTTAAGCCAACATGATTATTTTTTATAATAGAAATAAACAAGATTCTAATTAACATATTGTTCTTTCTCTTTGAGGCCCTGACATAGATATAAAATTGCTGATATTTGGATCTGTAAGTTTGGTGTTTTTCCTTTTCCTTTTTTTTTAACCTTTGACCATAGGTCTATCACTGTGTTTACTGAGCCAAGTATCTACAATGCAAATAGCAAAGCTTCCTATTCATTCCAGCTAAATCAATTAGATTATTCATACATTTATTGAGCACTTGCCAAAAGCTCTCCTTCTGGTATCAATAAAAAACAATCTTATAATAAAGTTTTATTTTGTTTTGAAAAAAGTCAGAGTTCTCAAATTCACTGTTAACTTTGCAACACTTGCTTCACTTGCCTTCAACACTGTGTAGGTGGAGGAAAGAAACCAAGACATTCAGAACAAAATGTGAAGTCAAGGAAAATTTTTTAGACAGTAATAAATTGTGAAAATGACTTAAACTTACTGTTGGAACAATCTTTTATAGAGAAATATAAATGTAGGTACTTAATATACCGTATTTTCCGGCGTATAAGACGACCGGGCGTATAAGACGACCCCCTAATTTTACAGTTAAAACATAGGTTTAGGCCTATATTCGCTGTATAAGACTACAGCCTCAGAAGTGGGGGGTAGTCTTATACAGCGAATATAGGCCTAAACCTATGTTTTAACTGTAAAGTTAGGGGGTCGTCTTATACGCCGGAAAATACGTACCCTTGACATTCAATAAAAAAATACTAGGCCAGAATACTATAAATTCAGATCTTATTTAGTTAAGCTAATTTGAGGCTCTTTTTTATATAAATAATACCTCAACAAACAATTAAAAATCATATTTGAATAGGTTTTGTCTAATTGTTATTCTTAACACTTTCCTAAAGACAGATTCTTTATAACTCATGAAATACATTATTCCCTTTTTTTGTGATTATGAAAATGTTCTTTAGTATAATAAATATTTAGACTATTTATAAAATTTCCAAAACCACTCCTTTAAAGTCACACTGTATTTTGGAAAGTACACTTTAAATGAACCATCCCATATTTGTAAAACTCGCTAATACCTATATAAAAATGAAGCAAGGGGAAGCCGGGATGGCTCAGTGGGTTAGGTGCTCACTTTGCAGCGCCGGGGACCGAGGATCGAGTCCCGGCCCCGGCCCCGGCCCCGGCCCGTGCGGAACCATATGCTGAACTGGGAGCTCCCCCAGTTCAGTTCTCTCTCTATCTCTGTATCTCTTTCTCTCTCTCTCTCTCTCTGTCAAAAACAAAATAAATAAATAAATAAATAAATAAATAAAGTGAACCTACAGTTAAAAAAAAAGAATATAAAAATGAAGCAAATAAATCCACTGCTGATTCTAAAAGATGTATTAATATAGTCTACTATTGCTAATATTGCCAATGCATTCAAAATCATTGGAATTGCTTTAATTAATGTTAGATTAAGCTAGTCCATTCTAAGGCAATAGATATATATACTACTAAGTTTTTATTCAAATCATACTTGTTTAGAAACAATGTAATTTTTGTTAGAAATGATTGTCAACTCTTACTTATATTACTAAGAATTACTGTGGTGTCTGAAATGAAAGCTTCCCATTTGACATGTCCCAATAAACTCCATTACTTTGATTTTTAAGTTTTAAACCAGGGTGTACAATCTTTTGGCTTCCCTGGGCCACACTGGAAGAATTATTCTCATGGGCCACACATAAAATACACTAACACTAATGATAGCTGATGAACTTTAAAAAAAAATCTCATAATGTTTTAAGAAAGTTTATGAATTTGTGTTGGGACATATTCAAAGCCATCCTGGGCCACATGTGACCTACGGGGCCGTAGGTTGGAGAAGCTTGTTTTAACCACATGTCTTTTGGATCCATTATAATTCAAACTCTTTCCAACTTTTCTCCAAATTTAAAGTGGCATGGCTGTCCCTGTCTATGTCACATGTATCATACATTTTTGACAAAAATGAGACTGAATATATAATAAACATCCAGTAAATAATAATTGTCTTACTGTTGTCATTACCTACCTGTAAAATAGTCTGATAATGTTTCAAGGCCCATTTTATATACCTTTTTAAATCAGGAAATCTTTCCTTACCCCCTAAACTCTTATCCTTATATCCAACATTATAATACAGTTATGTATAACCTTGTGCTATCTCCAATTAAAGCTGAAAACTGTTCAGGGGAAAAACTTTGTCTTGCACATTTTGCAGCATGTAACAATAAAAAAAAGGTGATGTTAATTTAAATACACATTTAAGTTAGATCTTATGGAATCTTTACTTTATTATGGTGGATAATAAAGCATAAATAGTTCTATGGAATCAAGAAACTTAAAAGAAAACTACTAAAATTTCCTAAAGACTATACAACGTTAAGTCTTATAGGGATGGACATACTCATTCACATATATGAGGGCTGTCCAGAAAATATCCAGCCACTATCAATATAACGAGAACGGTTACATGGCTGGATACTTTCCAGAGAGCCCTCATATGTGCATGTTTTTAAAAATGTAACATAAGAAATAGGAGAAGCTATCTAAATTTTTATATTAATATTAGAGACTGAAATGTATCATTTTCCACTTAATTTCATATTTTTGGTGTTAGAAAGGAAGAGCAATCCCACAAGGAGTAACTCATTTTCCTTTACAGAAAAAATTGAGTTTCCATTTCAGACTAAAATCAGTCATAGAAATTAATGCATAAAGTCTCTGTTAATATCCCTCATTACCTCCTATTCCTACTCCAAGTCTCTCCAAGACCCTGAGTTTCTAAAACAAAATCTTAGATCTCATAGTTCTTTATGAATTTCTTGGTCCAAAAGCCTAGTCTGCTTAAGGCAAAATATTAACCCAGAAAAACATGTTAATTCATAAAGACACTGCCTTGTATCACAAGGACTATCAACAAATTTGACTACTACAGCTAATAGGAAAATTAATAGTACGGTATTTATAAAAGTAGCACCAAATTATATTTTGATATATTCTCAAAGCTCTTCAAAGGTGAAAAGTCCTAGCAATTCTCTTTTATCTATTGCTTTAAAACAATAATTTGGAAGTGAATTCATACAAATTCCAAATTATCACTACACACTAAAACAAACAAATACCAAAATACAAAACACACTCAAATTGGTCTTGCCTATTTGAGTGCTAACACTTAAAATGAAAAAGGAAAACACTATCAAGTATTAAGGACATCTTTCTGCTGCCCAGCAAACATTTACCCTTCCTGTAGTATAATGATATCTGCATTTCCTTTTTGAAAATACATATAGTTTGTGTTATCAGGTGGAGCTGACTACGCCCTCAAGCTCCATGGCTGGACATATGGCTCAGTTCTAGTCAGAGCTTCACATTCTCCTGCCCACAATGGGAATGGGAAAGTATGAGCCAATGAGATGCAGTGAAGACTTTCTGGGGCTTCTAGGAAAAAGATGGTCACTTTTTCCAGACACATATGACATTGTGAGGATTTAGAGGCTGAAGGGATTGAGGTTATCTTTTACTCATGTAGGGCTGAAGAATAAAGCCAACACTGAGGAAATAGTGCTGAGAAAGGTACAGAAACTGAGTTTACATAAATCAATAAATCTTTTCCCCATCACAATACAGTCTTTACATCACAATATAGAGTCTTAACTTATAGAAACATTAAGTGTATTTGTTTCCACACAGTAAATACATTAGGTCGTAGAATTTCATTTCAAAAATCAAGGTAAAAACAGACTCTTCCTCATAGATTCTGGTTTTTCAAAGTCCATTCTTCCCAAGAATTCCTTCCTCCCTGCTAATTTCAAAGGCTACAAGATTTTATATTTTCTGCCTTTATATTGTCTTAATATAAGAAAAATTTCCCTCACAAATGAATAAGAATAAAAAAACAAACAATGGAAAAAAAATTACAAGTGGAGCAAATCATCTATAGAAGCTGTCAATAATAACAAGATGTGCATTTTTACTAAAGGCCTAATTAAGAGTCAGAGACTAAAGCATACAAAATTGAACAGATTCAGTTACATACAGATTCTGAATTCAAAAAAGGTAATAGCTAATCATATCAAAAATTATTGATTTTAAGTACTCTATGTGGCTATGACAAGCTACTGAGCCCCCGAGTCATTCTGAAAATGTTTAGAAAAAGAAGACTTAACAGATATGTAAATCACAACAACTAAAGATACTTAAAAGTAATATAAAAGTAGTACTTACACATTTCAGGGATTTTGGTGACAACTGCCAACAAGAAAGAAAAACAGGGGAAGCTGGGATAGCTCTAGCTCAGAGGGTTAAGTGCTTGCTTTGCAGTCCCAGGGACCAAGGATCGAATCCTGGACCATGCAGACCCATATGCTGAACTGGGGTGTGCGTCCCGTGCGGGAGGCCCCCAATTCAGTTCTCACTCCTTGGTTTAGCCCTTGGCTCGAGGGAACATGCCTCCCATGCAGGAAGCCCCCAAACCAGTTCCCATCCTTTGCAACCCCCGCCCACCTATGTGGAACAAAATAAAAAACCATGTCTAAACTAATGACGTACAACTATGGAGACTGCTCTGGGCCCTCTTCCTTCTCTGTCTCTGTCTGTCTCTCTTTCTGTCAAAAACAATAAAATAAATCTTTAGGGAAAAAAAAAGAAAGAAAACCAAACAATGCACATAAAATAAAATGAAAATAAGATGCATATACTTATGCTTCTCAGACCATACTGAAGGAAGTTTTTACCTGCGTATTTTAGATCTACATTTTGAAACACCAGGTGTGAGTACTGAAATTGATTATAATACTTTTATGGTCACCATGAGACAATTAATATGGAGTCTGTGTGCAAGAGGATAAATTATTAGTTGAAATAAAGTAACAGAGTGGTTAACAGAGTTCTAAAGTCAGACTGTCTATGTTTGTCTCCTGGCGCTGTCATTTAATAGCTGTGAGACTTGGACCAACTTCATAAAGGTTCAGTTTCCTTACCTGTAAATCTAAGAAAAGAATAATATTAACATGTATGCAGTGCTTATCAAAACAAGTGCCAGGCATTTTACAAAAATCCTTACATATTAATTCTTTAATTCCTAATAATGTTCTTAGGAGATAAATAATATTATCATCTCTGTTCTCCAGATGAAGAAACAGAGTCCCAGATTAGAGAAATTACCTGAGGTTACACAGCTATTTGGAATGGGAACCTGAGAAGTCTTAAGAGCTTATACTTATAATCAATCATTAGTCTATTAACTTTCAATAATATAGTATTACCTACCTCAAAGGGTTATGTGAATTAAAACAAAGTGCCTAGCACATAATAATAGCTCAATAAAGGTTTATTATTATAGTTCTTCTGATAGTCAATTTCTATTTACTTGAATATTTATACTACCAATTATTTAGCAATGATTACTTTAGTATGGAAACTTTGCTGCTAAACCGGAGTTTTTAAGGAGGGGGACTATCTACTAGAAATTAATTTTTATGAAGGGTAATAAATCACTCTTCAAAAACTTCTATAGTGCTACTTTGAAGGCTCCCGTGAGTTTGATCTTGAGTATGGGAACTTGAGGTACCTTTGAGACATCCATGGAGTGAGTTGGAAGTACTTGTATGTATAGGAAACATAAATGTGAAAATCTTCAACATACTAATAAAATTACTTAAAGAAAGTGTATAGAGAGTAAGAGAAGTAAGCCTAAGACTAAGCTTTGATGAATTCAAAAATTTTGACATCTGAAAAAGCTGCAACATCTCCTAAAATAAAAAAGTAAAAGTGTCACTGGATTTCACAATATGGAGATAATAAGTGATCATAGCTATTTCAAATAAATAGGTTTTATTTTATTTTGAGCATACTTACTTATATAGGTTTTTATCAAGAATAGCAAGCAAGCATTTGAGATACATTAATAATTATACTAGAACTGCCTTCCTACTATCTCCAGTCCCCATAATGCCCTTCTACCAAGAGTACTATTGATAAGATATTCCATAATGAAACTATTATATAAAAAATAAAAATGTCATTATTCCATAATGGTCTAATGACATTTTCTTGATTACAAGTTAAGCACTGTATTAGGCACAGGAAGATAAAGAAAAATAATATTTAGTTCCTGTTCTTAGGAAACCTATGTAGGACAGTTTAATTCCATTGTACTACAGTAAAAGCAGTATGTGGACCCCACGGAAGTAAAGAACACTCATCCCAGTTCAGGGAGTGGGGTAAGACTGCTTATGGACAAACAATATCCACTCATTCGTTTTCTGAGCAGCTCCTATGTCCCCTGTATGCTAGATCCTGGGGAACACAAAATAGTAAGCTTAGATCTCTATTATCTACATAGCTCATGGTTTAATGAAATATATCCAGATTTGTTAAAAGAGAAATTCTAATACAATGTGGTAAGTGCCATAACAGAGGTATTTATAACTAAATGACAATAAAAAGGCCTGTGACCCTAACCTAAACCTGGAGAAGATTCTATAGAATAATAATATTCACAATGGGCCTTGTGGAATGACAAGGCCTCTGTTGGAGACATTTATTCCAGGCAAAGAGTATAACATATGGAAAGGTTTAAAACTATTCTGAGAACAGTAAGAATTTCATTATGGCTTAATCACAGTAATGAAGGGAAGCTGAGGGAGAAACTAGAGAGGTAAGTTAGCATCAAAATCCAACTATTTAAGAACTTTATACCGGTAGATAGAATTTGGACTCCAAGATAGAATTTGAAACAGATTTTATAGGAAATTAGGAACCAGAGATGGAATGACAAAACTCCATTTATTTTTTTCATATTCTCAAACTTGACAAACTAATGATTCTACTCCTGCTCCAAACTGTTTTACCTCTAACCTTTGTTTCAGTAAATGGCACCACTATTAATCCAGTAATTGCTCTTACTAGAAACCTAGAAGTCCTTAATAATGCCTTCTCCTTCATCCTTCATATCCTGTCCATCACCATGTCATATCATTTAACTTCTAAAATATACTCAGCTCTCTCACCTCAGGGTTTTTGGTCATGCTGGAGCAATACTGTCCTGCTCTTTGCCTAGCTGTGTATCCTGTTCATTCTTTTTTTTTTTTTAAGTTTATTTATTTTATTAATTTTTTTGACAGAGAGAGAGACAGAGACAGAACTAAACTGGGGGAATGCCCCAGTTCAGCATACGGTTCTGCATGGACCGGGGCCGGGATTCGATCCTCGGTTCCCGGTGCTGCAAAGTGAGCGCTTAACCCACTGAGCCATCCCGGCTTCCCCTCCTGTTCATTCTTGAGATAGCCGTTTAAGTGTTCAAGTGTTAAGAACAACTTTCTATGATACCCAATATAATCCTATTATTCTGTCATAGCACCTTGTCCTGATTTATTTGTTTTTAATATCTATCTCCCTTTCTAGTTTGTGATTTTCATTAGGAAGAAACTGTCTTATTTTGTTCCCTCACTGTATACTCAAAACCTGCACAGTGTCTTCTATGTCTTAAGCATTCAAGACTGTTTTTTTAATAAAAAGAATTTTTAGGAAAATAACTTTAAAAGCAGTATGGAGGGTGTGTGAGGAGGAAGATGTGAGAAATGTGAAGAGACTAGCACCAGCAAGATCAGATAAAAACAGCCCAGGTGAAAGATTATGAAGAGTGTACCCTACTTAAGGTAGAAGTAGTACTTGAGAAACCAAATCAAGGCAGAACCAACAGGTTCCTGACTTGGGCATGCAGAGAGTGAAATATTAACTTCCAAAAGGACTGAAGGAGGCAGAACAGATAAGAAAGAAAAATAAAGAGGTCTTTTGATCATGGTAATTTTAAAGAATGTTAATTAGTATGTCTAGTAGGCAGTTGAAATTTTAAATGTGAAACATGGGCGGGTGGTCCTGGCCTGGGGACAAATCTTTCCCTCTGTTTTTCTCCTCTCCCAAACCAAAACAAGGTGCCAATAAGAAAAATAAAAATAACTACCAAGTTTTGAGTACCTTATTTATGCCTGACTCTGTGCAAAGGGCTTTATGTTATTTCTTCCCCTTTCAAGAACCCAACTAGGAAGGTATTCAAAGCTTTGAGAAGTAAACTGAGTAGAAATCTGATTCCAGTTTTCTTTAAACCAAAGCCTCTTTTTATTACACTACCTTACCTCTCACATGAAAGATCGCATATGATGTTGGTTCTGGAAAGGGAAAAACAGCAAAATTAATGGAGTTTTCAGACTGAGAAAATAGGGAGTGAATCTAGGAACAAGAGGCTGCAAAACAAACAAGTTTAATGAAACTTGATGCAAAAGAGTTTAAGAGAAAGAAGTGGATTTATGATTTAAAGATCTTCTAAGCCAGGCAGTTTGTCAGGGTACTTAAAAAAAAGTGTGGACCATGGCACACAGCAGTAGCATATCTGGGAGCTTGCTAAAAATGTAGAAAGAATCTCAAGACCCATCAAGACTTCCTGAATCAGAATATACATCTTAATTTGACTCCCAGGTAATACATTAATATTTGAGCACTGTTCTCATAGCACTATGACAAAGACACTAACCAGGTTAAAAAAACAGTTTGTTAGAACTCAGGCCTCTTGTCTCTCAGTAGAGTATTCATTCTGTTTCGTTATGGGGGGATGGGAAGGGGGGACAGAGACCCAAACAAGACAGGAATTATCATCTGGAGTGTGGGCCCCTTGTAGTACAGGTATCCCTGGCTAGATGAATGTACTAGGAACCCATCTGCATCAGCGTACCTGCCGGCATTGTGAGAGGCTGTGTTTGACTTCAGTGAATTATTGTGGAGACTCAATGTATTTGCCTATTTGTCATGATGGGTGACTTACATGAATAACGGGCAACATGACAACACCCCTGCCCACACTGCATTTAGTGTTCAGCAGTTTTTGACACAAACTGGCTTGACCCCCATGCTCCACCCTCCCTATTCAATTGATCTTTCCCCAAGTGACTTTTTTGTTGCCCTGAATGAAAAACAGAAACGCTTTGATGTGGAAGAGGTGAAACAAAAAAATGTCAGAAGCACGAAAAGACATCAAAATCGACAAGTTCAAAAACTGTTTTGAGCAGCAGAAAAATCATTGATAGGTATACTGCATCAAATGGAGAGTACTTTGAAAGTGACTGAAGTTTAAACATGTAAATACACAATTTTTTATAAATAAATTATTTTGGGGGTGTCTCCCCTCATATGTAACCTCCAAACAGATACAATGTCACTTTTAACTTCACTAACCTGAGGTTTTTGCCATAGAAACATTTACAAACTGAAATGAATTTAAATCAACTTTTCACTGACCATTTTGTTTTCAACTTGATCTGGCATTTTAAGTGCCCCCATGAATTTTTTCTAATCATTTGTTTTTAACATCACATGTTGTAGTCCATTCAGGCTTCTATAACAGAATACCACAGTCTGACTGTATGGCTTATAAATAACAGAGATTTCTCATAGTTCTGGAGACTGGAAAGTCCAAGATCATGGCAGTGGTAGATCTGGTGTCAGCTGAGGGCCCACTTCCTGGTTCATTGATGACTATCTTTTTACTGTGTCCTTGCATGACAAAAAGAGCAAGGGACCTCTCTGGGGTCTTTTTTTTTTTTCTGATAGAGTTTTAGAAATAAATCTGCTTATTTTTATAATGATGTTTTCTTGCAAGTCTGGCTTCATTACTTTTTTTTTTTTAATTTTTAAGTTTATTGATGTGACATTGATTGATATCAATTATATTGCTTCCAGGTGTACAATTCTACATTACATTGTCTATACATCGCATTATGTGCTCACCACCCAGAATCAGCTCACTTTCCATCACCATATGTTTGATTACCCCTCTCGACTCCTCCATTCCCAGCTCTCCCACCCACCCTTACCCTCAGGTAACCACTAAACTATTGAGTGTGTCCATGAATTTTTGGGTTTTTTTTGTTACTTTCAGTTTTATATTCCACCTATAAGTGAGTTCATATGTTTCTCGATTCTTTTAGTCTGACTTATTTCACTTAATAAGAGATTTTCAAGGTCTGTCCATGTTGTCACAAATTGCTGTCTTTCATCTCTTCTTATTGCTGAGTAGTATTCCATTGTATAAATGTACCACAACTTCTTTATCCAGTCATCTATCAGAGGACACTTTGGTTGATTCCACGACTTGGCAACTGTGAACAGTGCTGCGATGAACATTGGGGTACGTATATTTTTGCTGATTACGGTTTTCAGGTTTTTTGGGTAGATAATCTGGGGTCTTTTATAAACGCACTATTCTCACTGATGAGGGCTCTACCCTCATACCTAATGACCCCCCAAAGGCCCTATATCTCCAAATACCATCATGTTGGAGGTTAGGTTTCAATATATGAATTTGTGGGGGACACAAACATTCAGTCAACAGTACTACCTGAAACATAAACATGCTATCCCTGATTACACTCTTCAATTCACACAGTAAGTTTCAACCCTGAATGCTCAATGTGAAGAGACAGTTAAGATGCTGAAACAAAAGAGACACTTTCTGTAGGCAAATCATTTGAAGTAATGGAAGAAATCATGGAGCTGGAAGAGACCATATAAGGTTGAAATGACAGACAGATTTCAACTAGAAGGCCAACCATATAGCTGTTGTTGACCATTCTATACCACAAGAGTCTGAAGCTGGTTTGGGGCTGATCATTTGCTATATGTGCCATAAATTGGTTCCAAAAGAGGGCTATCAAAGAGTTGCTAACCTTGTAAATATCAGGAAACTAGGCTCAGAGAGGTTAAGTGAAATATATGACACACGTGCTAAATACATGACCAGAACTCTAGGTCTCTTGACTTCTGGTATAGTGGTTTTTATCTTGAATCATACTGTTTCTCCTCAGACACATTTATTCAATAAAATCCTTTTTATGTAATATATAATAAAAATCAACCCAAAATTTAACTAGGCATAAAAAGATCTGTAGAATTTAGAAGTCCTATAATAAAGACTTACCTGTACATGTAAGTACATTCAAAGATTTAAATGAAGCCTACAACCTCTAGGTTGTATCATTATGATCAATGAATGATCTCTGACTCAGATTGTTTTCTGACAATTTTACTTCATGGCGAGTTTTTCCATGTGACAATTCTTTAGAATTTAGGATAATGACTCAAGGCACCTAGATGCTAAGAAGGAGCTTTCAATTTAAGAAGTGGGAGGAGAATGAGGGGGCATATTGAATCATTAACAGCCTACTCAGTTCTGAAACCTGGCAAATCCTTTTTTGGAAGCCATTTTAAAGACAGCTTCAGGAGGCAATTCTGGCTAAAGTCTTAAAAGACTGGTCTGTAAGAGCTGAACTATATGCAAATACATTGGCATGCCATTTCTAAAAGAAACACAACAAAGAAGCTGCAGCAAATTGTGATTTTTTTGTTGTTGAATAAGTGTCAGTGATAAATTGAAAAAAAGGTCTGGTATCATTGAAAACACCAATCTATTCTGTGTCGCAGTTTACAAGCCTAACTCATAATTCAATGCTTTTTTGCTGAACTGATAGAACTAGCTCAGAAATGGAATCATCCCATTTTAAATGAAAATTACAGTAAATCAATAAGTAAATTTAAAAAGCTTTCAGACAGATACGTGCAGTCTGTTAATAGCAAGCTTATCCAACCTGCAGCCCAGGAGGGCTTTGAAGGAAGCCCACACAAATTTGTAAACTTTCTTAAAACATTACAAAAAGTATACACAGAACTTTTTGTTTAGCTCATCAGCTATCATTAGTGTTAGTGTATTTCATGTGTGGCCTAAGCCAAATTTTCTTTCAATGTGGCCCAGTACTTTACAAAACAAACATTTAACAAATTTGCTCATGAATGATAGAAGTTAACTAGTTTTGTAATTTGGATGTTTTGGTTCTTTGGTAAATTTAAAGTATAGTAGTGAGAAACAATTCAAAGAAAAATCCATTATGTTTACTGCAGTCTAAAATTAAAGAAAACAAGCTTTTATTGCTTCCAGTGCATGCAGCCCATTAAATTTGGCATAAAATCTGAGGAACATGAAGTACTGTGGATAGTGTGCACGGAGAACCAGGAATACAATACTTGGGTTCTGAAGAACCAACAAAGCATTTCCTGTTTCCACTTACGGTATTTTTCCCTCCATAAGACGCACCTGACCTGCCTGGACCCGCTCTCCTTCCATGCAATCCCTGCTTTCTGATCTGGCTGCAGGCTTCCCCACGGCATCATTAAGGTCCCCAACGTGCACTCGTCTTTGCAGTATTCACTCCATAAGACGCACATACGTTTCCCTCCACTTTATTTTCGGGGGGGGGGGGGGGGAATGGGTCTTTTGGAGTGAAAAATACGGTATGTTAAAAAAATAAAATTAAAACTTGTGCCTTCTTAAGATTAAGCCAACTATGTTAAACACTACAATGAGCATCTATCAACTGGCAAAACATCAGGGCCAATTGCCTTGTAATTCATTCTATGGAGGGAAGAAGTTATAAATTTCTTCACCACATTACTGATCTTTTTATCCTTTCCTCTTGACTGTCAAATGAAGCTCAACAGAAGCCCAGGAACAGTTTTTCCCTAAGGCCATTTACAGTTACCATAATACTGCAGTGATGATCAAGATCCTGTTTATTTGACACTTTTGGAAAGTACAACATACACCAAGAGCTGAAAATAGCTTTTGAAATTCTAATGTGCTGTTAATTATACTATCAAATTTTGCTAGTTTAGGTTTTGGGTAGATACAGGATTAACTTATGAGGATTTCAAATCAATGAGTTTATTACTGTTTCCAACAATTACTGAATTCAAAAAGGCACTGCATCCTATAGGTCACACAGTTATCTCTTAGTGTCTAGTTGAATGGAATACATCATCTCTTCACCATAACATACACCAATAACAAGGGCAAGAAGAGATAAAAGTAAGCTACACAGGTAAGACAAATAGGAAAAGTGTTATACTTGTACATTGTATGTTACTTCTTTAAGGTCCTTAATTCATTCCAAGCCTACATTATAAGTATACAAAATGGCAGACAAATGTAGAAAACACTGTGGAAGAGCAATGGGCACTAATAACCTGGTAAAGGAAGATAAACAGCTAGCTGGTGCCATAGTGATGAAGAGATATAAGTGAGAGAGAGTGATGAAGCAAGAGAGGCAAAGACGTGGACCACAAACATCTTGCAATGCATTCGCTGAAAAGAATAGCCTGGAATCTAATGCTGCAAAAATTTATAGAGCTTAAGTAATAAACTGCATTTTCAAGTAATTCTTAATTATTGTTACCATATTTTCCGGCGTATAAGACGACCGGTCGTCTTATACGCCGGAAAATACGGTAATCATCACTGATCATTAATTCCAGGAGTCATAATGTTTTCTTGTTTTGTTTTTCAGAGATTGTATTGTATTGAAAGAGAGTGCGAGACAGAGAGAAGGGGGAGGACCCACAAGCAGTCTCCATAGTTGCATGTCATTAGTTTTTCAACAGTTTCATTCCACATAGGTGGGCAAGGAGCCCCAACAGGGCAGGAATCAGGCCAGGGGCCTCCCGCAAGGGAGGCACACCCTTGTGAGCTGTGGAGTAGACCTGGGGGCCTCCTACCTGGAAGCTCGCCCCAGGAGAAACCCAACTGGGGGCCCCCCACATGGGAAGCACACCACAGTTCAGCATATGGGTCTGCACAGGCTGGGGCCGGGACTCAAGACTCAATCCTCAGACCTTGGGGCTGCAAGGCTAGTGCTCAACCTGTTGAGCCATCCCAGCATCATCCCCAGGGGTCATAATGTTTAAGTTAACATGAAATATAAGATACTTGTTTTGCAAAGCAACTTTTTTTTTTCTTGAAATGAAAGATGTATTATTACAACTTTCTATTTGATTTATAAATTTGCATCTTAGCTTAGGTCATGGACTATTTTAGATCCAAGTTATAAAAATTATCCATGGTCATGTTTACTATTTTGTGAGGACCACCTTTTTTTTTCTCTTGCTCCCTCCCCTCCCCTCCCCTCATTCTCTTCCTCCTCCATCCTGTTATTTATTATTCCATAAAAATGGAAATTAAAACCAGATTCATAATCGTACCACCAAATCAAGAGACTGAAAGCTATTTCTAAAAAGAGACACATCAGTATGGTCACCATCATACAATTTCAAAGTCCTTCATGAAAAGCTACGGCCATTTTTATTTTACAAACGAATCAAAGATAGCCTGTTAAAGACTTTCAGAGTTAATGGAAAGCCTAGGAATTAAACATGAGCTCTGTACTCATGCTAATAAGTTAGCGTTTAAAAAACAAAGTAATCTAGGCTAACAGCTTAATCCTGATAATATGTAGAGTATATGAAAAAAGCGTCTGTCTACCTTTCTATAGACACACACACAATCACACATATCTCTATACATATATGTACACTAAAGGGATGAAGCCTCTGAGCAAATTAAAGAACTAGATTCCTAACAATTTTCTGAAAATGTTTAAAACAGGAAGCTTTGCTAGAGTATTACTTATACAGTTATATATTTGTATTCTTAGTGATCATTATGCAATTTATTATGCCATAAATGTTCACAAGTTCTACTTAATTTCATTAAAGTCTACATATTATTAATTAAAAATACCAAAGAAAACATGTGCCCATCCACTATGCCTAATTAACTACAAAAAGAATGGTTTTCCTTATTCAATGCTATTAATAGAGTAAAAGTCTTTGAAATCAGTTTAGTTTTTCAGGTTAGAAAACTTATTCTCATAAAAAATGATTCCTATTTTAATAAAAATAAATCATTAAAAACTAGTAATCTCTACATGTATACTGCCTATGCGTACAGAAGATTTTAAAAATATGTATTTACGGTTTTTTGGGGGGCTTTCAAACATTTGTAATAGAGATCCAATTTTTCTATAATTTTAATAATAAAGATTTTCAAACAGTTCTTTATGGGAAATTAACATGTTCTTGAGACAACTATTTATTTTTACTAATTGTTAAATTTACTGGAGTGACATTGGTTGGTAAAAATTACATAGGTTCCAGGTGTACAATTCTACATTACATTGTCTATATATTGTATTGTGTGTTCACCATCCAGAGTCAGTTTTCTTTCCGTCACCATATATTTGATGCTCCCTCTCTCCTCCTCCACCTTCCTCCCTCCGTACCCTTTAGGTAACCTCTAAACCTACTGATGGTATCCATGAGTGTTTGTTTCTTTCTTACTTTCAGTTTTATATTCCACATATAAGTTATATGATTCTTGATTTTTTCAATCTGACTTATTTCACTTAACACGATGATCTCTAGGTCTATCCATGTTGTCGCAAATGGCGGTATTAAAAGAACTATTAATATTAACCTGAGAAGTGAAGCATGAATACAAGAAGACTTGAGAGCCCGATTTGTCTAGCTAAAGGTCTGCTAGTTTTCCAGTTCCACAGCGTATGAGTATGACATAGCAACAAGAAAGTTATACAATTTCATTACATTATAAATGACATCTCTTCAGTCCTGAATACATGACACAAATGAAACTTATCTGCATCTGCATAACTATTTTGAGTACTTAAATATTAAGAAATGTGCATGGCCTTGTTGTGTATATGTTTTAATACATCAGATGGAACTTAAAATATCCAAGTAAGTATAGTTCCTTCCATATTAGTCACTCTCAGAGGCTAATGCCCTTATTCTAAATGATGCTACAATTGTCCAGCACATTATTAAAACTCCATTTTAGTCAATGGGCGGATCTGATTTTTAGAAACAGTAATTAACTTTTCAGAGTGGATCTGATTTTTAGAAACAGTCTGAAGTTTTTTCCTGTTTTCTTTTTTTTTTTTTTAATATTATTATATTTTATTGTTAAATTTAATGGGTGACATTGGTTGGTAACAATTAGATAGTCTCCCGATGTACAACTCCACATCACATCACCTATGCATCGCATTATGTGCCCAGCTCCCAGAATCAGGTCCCCCTACAACCCCATATATCTGGTGCCCACTCCCTCCTCCCCCCACAACTCTCCCTCCCCCCTCCTCCCTCCTCTCCAGGTAAACACCAA